>JAFVLL020012961.1:0-13737 GCA_021397915.2 Tor tambroides | reverse complement strand
AAAAAAAATGAATTTAAACAATTGTAGTATCAGGCTGCAACATAAAAAAATTGAAAAAATTTAAGGGGGTCTGAATACTTGCCGTACCCACTGTAGATGTAAAAGTTCACTATCCAAACTTAAATTGTTATAATTCATGAACGCTTTGGAATACACACCTAAGCTTGACTCATTTTTTAAGAAGACAATCTGCAGATTATTGCAGAAGTGGAATCATTTCAAAATATTAAAGTATCAAAAAGTTAAAGAAGTTTAAATTTACTGTAAAGAAAATACACTGTACCATTTTTATTATATTTTATATAAAATAAATATTTTTCAAAATATTTTTGAATCCAAAATTGCTATAAAATTAAAGCCTTATGTCTAAATAAGTTATGTTCCAAATTTGAAGTTGATATAAAAAAAATTGATGTTCCTGTGAGATTTTATTTAGGACGTTATGCCACAAACAGCCACCGCGTGCCATCAAAACTCCACTGAATTATTTTTTTATTAATTCTATCACAAAATAACCACCAAATATGGAATCTTGAGTCTCAGACCTTTCCAACGATATGTATTTTGTCAAGATTATAAAAAGTTTTGATTCTAAAAGACCGTAATACATTTTGTAATATGACACCTGACTCCACCCACTAAGGGGGTGGAGACCGTCTAAAGATTTTAAAGTACCATTTCCATGGTAACGCAATGTCCGATTTCAAAATGGTTTTCACAGAATGAATTTTGAGGTTTTAAGCTTTCAAATGATATGTAATTTATGATGATTACCAAGACATGTGACAGAGAAAAAAGACAACGAAAAACAACGGGCCCACCGGTGGGTTAAAATAAAGTGTAATCGAAATTATAGTGTTATTTCACTGTACAATAAAAAAAAAAGTTAGTATTTAAGACAAAATAGGTCACACTTTATATTAGGTAGCCGTAACTACTGTGTACTTACATAAAAATAAGTACAATGTACTCATTGTGTTCATATTGTATTGCAAAACACTTGTTGCTATTGAGGTGTGATACGGGTAAGGTTAGGGACAGGTTTGGTGGTATGAGTAGGTTTAAGGGTGTGTTAAGGTGTAAAGGATGGGTCAACAGTGTAATTATAAATATAATTACAGAAATTAACTACAGAAATAAATTACAGATGTAATTACATGCAGGTATTTATTAAAATATAAGTACAATGTAAAAACATATACACAATAAGTGCATTGTATCAAATGATTAATTTAAACATAAGTACATAGTAGTTAATGGCCATCTAACATAAAGTGGGACCAAAACATCTAATAATAATAATAAGAACAAGAATAAATATAGCTGGGGCAAAGCACAACAGAGCTAAGGAGCTGTCTTTAATTAATCAGTAAAGACCAGGGTTCTCAGATGCCCAAAAAGGCCAACATAGGAAAACTGGGTACCGTTCGATTCGGTATGCTGTTCCAAATCTAACGAGACCAATCTCATGATTTTTGGCCAAACTGGTCAAAGTTATAAGTAGAAATGTCAGGTTTTTTAATCTTTCGACCAGTAAGTCAAAACCAAGTTTGGTCAGAATCCGAGTTGTGTTGCAGAGATGTTCATTCATGTCAATTTTTGTACAATCTTCGTCAAATTTGATAACAAGCGTTACGAAAACGGTTTGGTATATGTAAAAGCTTTTGATAGGTTTTTGACAGAATGCTCTGAAAATTATCTGAGCCAATTTTGGTGAAAATTAGACAAACCCTCTAGGACAAGTTAAAAAGTAGATTTTTCGCAAAATTCAAAACTGTGAAAAATCTTGACCTGTAGAGATTTACTTTTGGTATGCATTCAACTCAGTATGAGCCAAGGAATCAGAATAAAAATAAAAAAGAATTTTGCTTGTAGACCTAGAAGTTAATAGCAGAAAAATGAGTGCAAATGTGGCCTGTTGGTGTTGCTAGAGAGTTTGACATAGAGACTCCAAATTTGCTGTGGCTAATAATGAGACTGTCCTCTATCTGTGTGCCAAATTTCATAACTTTCCTGCAAGTGGTTCAATGGGCTGCCATAGAGTTCCAGAGGAGAAGAAGAACAATCTTAAAGTGCCCCCATTATGGATTTTTGAAAATGACCTTTCATGCAGTGTGTAACACAGCTCTAAGTGAATCAAAACATCCTGCAAAGTTTTAAATCTGAAAGTGCACCGTGATTAAAGTTATAGTCTCTCAAAAGAAAGAGTTGACTCTGAATCATTGAAACGAGTCGTTTGTAAAACGAATCTCAAGCTTCTTTCATGTTGACGTCAAAATGAAACATTAGCATCTGCTAAAACACTGCTTTAAATGAAATCGACCAATCACTGCAGATTAGCATCACGCAAAGGAGGGGTTTGGAAAAATGAATCGTTGAACGAATGGTTTGGGAGTCGTGAGCAAATAAGGTAAAAATAAATGCATAAGAAAATGAAAGTGTTTTTTGACCTTGCATGCATGTCAACCTGTTGTTGGGGACTTCCAAAATCAAAATATGAACCTTTCATAAACCATAATTGGGGCACTTTAATATTTATGGCTGTCTTCATTTTTAAGCATTAAACACCAAGCTCTTATTTTGGCCCTTAAAAATTCTTCTCTTTTCTTGACAATGGATGGTTTAAATAAACTTCTCACAACAAGTTTGGAAAGATGGTTGGCAATTGTTGCATTCCCAAATGCATGATATAAGCAACCCAAACTCAGCTATTACTGCAAGCCGCTCTGAGACACTGAAAATCGTGAGCTGCTTGCATGTCCTGTAAAAGAACACAGTCAATCAGCGCAAACACACTAGTGCATATATTTATTTAATTATAGCTGATTTGATGATCATGCTAAGCCATATGTTTATCTTTTAAAAGACCTGCATCTGCTTTAATAAAATGTGCTGCATTATTAAATGCCACATTTGAGTAACAAGGTCCAAATCATTTAGGACAATTTAAATCAACAAGATAGGATAAAATACCCATTATGCTTGTAACAGAACAGCTTGGACGCTTCCATTGAACAACCTTGCCAGCGTTTTTCTCTTTTTTATGTTCTCTGTGTGCTTTTTGCCTGTGTTTTGTGTGTATTGTGTTTGCCTAGCCAAGATGGAAATTCATAAGGGACGTTCAAAGCCTAAACACTTAATTATCTTCTAGCAACTGAGGAAAAATGGGAGGAAAACACATTTATATTTTCAGTTATTCACATTGTACTGTTCAGGCACAGTTATTATTTGTTTAACCACCAGTAAATGCACTGCTAAAACACACAACCATCCAGTTCATTGTTCTCAGTTGGTTTGTGACTGGTTCTTTCTGTTTTATTAGACATGAGTGAATTAAATGTCACACACCCTACCCTAAAATGCTTTCACATTCCGAACTGCACTTTTTGTCACATTTAGTTATGAATCAAGCCTGTTTCAAGCAAAATGTAATGCTGTGAAAAACCAGGAAGCCAGATTCTCTTAACATTTTATCCTCAGACGTAAGCAAAAATGTTTTTGTTAATGGCGGAAACAGAGAAGTTAAAATGTAGCTCTCTTTTATGCAGAAGGCAGGTGCTTAACCCATCAGGAGCACCATTCTTGATGGCCTGTTCAGGTCAGAAGGCTTTCTGCTTAATGCATCTATTGGCATTCATCACACTTTTCAACACGACTATGCCTTAAGCTAGCACACGTTCACATGGCAACATCACGCACTTGAAGATGAACCGAGTGAATGACAGACGTGTGAGACTTGCTTTCTGTAACAAGCCATTCAACCACGTATTAAGAACAAAACGGATACACAAAAAATACACCTTATACCTGTAAAACCCCATTACTATACTTTCTATGCAGTATTTTTCTTGCATCTGTGAGACTGTTAAAGCCTGGTGCTGTTTGAAGTTACCTGCAAACTTAAATCTGCGGTGTCTGAATGGCTTCTCTGAGGGGGTATTAGTTCAGCTTATCTTTCGCTCCTTTATCTGTGAAATTATTCAATTAGGTTGATCTCCATAACAGTAACATCAGTTCTGATTAGACGTTACAGTTTTCTGAGAGGCTTGTGAAGTGAAGTGAGAAGCGCAATATGAAACTTTGTGAATGCTGATATGAGGACGCAATCTGAATAAACTCTCGGAACGGTACAGCCAGTCATCTGTTTACAGACGCTAACAGAAAGACGTGCATGTGGAAAAGTGCTTTTCTTCATTTCTGCTCCCCTGACAGCATTCACAGCTACTCCCCCTCCAACTGATTGTTAGTTCAGTACCTGATGGGCTGGTTCAATCCATTTTCACGGACATATTACGAGGACAGAAATCAATTATTGTTTAAATTGACACTGCTACCAATAACCAGGGATCAATATAGGACATGTATTACAGAGCAAGTGCTGTTTACTGTATGGAGAAGCTCTGGCTTTAATACAAGGACAAACTAAATTTCTGAAAACTAAAATCTGGTTACATGACCCAAGGTCTGCTGAAAAACATACACTGTGAACTGTGAATATCTTTTGGTTTTTGGTATTAAATCTCTCAGATTTTAACACAGGGGAGCTGCATCAGTTTAAGATCTGTTGTTGTTACTGTATAAAACAGATGTCAAAAATTGTTCTCGTTCTTTACATCTATCAGTTTGTCCGTATGCCCATCCGTCCTTCTTTCTACCATTCTGTCCATTATCCATCATTCTTTCTATTCCTCATCCATCCATCAATATTTCTATCATTCTTATCATTCATCAATCTTTCTGTCTATTCATAATCCATCTGTCCATCTTTCTGTCATTCTAGCATCATCCATTGTTCTTTCTATCATTCTGTTTATCATCCATCCATCCATCGTTTTTTTTCTATTGTTCTGTTCACATCCATCCATCCATCATTCTTTCTATCATTCTAGCTATTCATCCATCCATCGTTCTTTCTACCATTCTGTTTATCATCCATCCATACATCCATTGTTCTTTCTGTCGTTCTAGACATCATCAATCCATCCATCGTTTTTCTATCATTCTGTTCATCATCCATCCATCCATCCATCCATCGTTTTTTCTGTCGTTCTGTTCATCATCCATCCATCCATCAATCCATCCATCATTCTTTCTATCTCTCCATTATGCATTTGTCCATGCATCATTCTTTCTATCTATCTATCATCCATCGGCCATCCATCATTCTTTTGATTGTTCTATCTATTATCCATCTGTCCGTCTATTGTTCTTTCTAACCTTCTATCTATCTATCTATCTATCTATCTATCTATCTATCTATCTATCTATCTATCTATCTATCTGTCATTTTATCGCTCTATTATTCTCTATCTTTCTGTCTATTCATCTTACATCTGTCCATTATTCTGTCATTCTATTCATCATCCATAATTCTTTCTATCATTCTACTTATCATCCATCCATCATTCTTTCTATCTATCCATCATCCGTCCATTGTTCTTTTGATAGTTCTATCCATTATTCATGTCCTTCCATTGTTCTGTCTGTCTGTTCTGCTTTTCAGTATGTCGTTCTACCTATTCTAATCATTAGCCACCCCCAGACATCCAATGTGTGTTTTGGGGGTTTGGGGAGATAAAATAAAATCATTTGATAACATCATGATTCACATTACCTGCTTATTTCTTCCTTCGTAAACTTGAGCAAGCACAGGAAGTTGATATGGTATGCGAGAAGTTATTTAGCACATGCTATTATCCAAAGCAACTTACAGCACACTTATAACATTGACTGTCTCTCTGTAGTGACCTGGGGTAAAGTGCCTTGCTCAAGGGCACTATGGTAATCATTCGTTCCTTGCAGCGATCAAACCAGCAGCTTTCTGATTACCACCCCTGAGATTTAACAGTCACGCCTCCAGTGTATTAACTCATTGCCACCCATCAATTCAAAAAGTGCTCCCCCCAGAACACATTTTAGTGGTCAACAACAGAAGGCCTGATGTCCCACGACAAGTAAAAACTTGTCATGTGTGTTCAGCAATTTGTTAACAGTGATTTATGATGTTGTCTGACTTGTGTTGGCTAAGATGCACTAATGATATCTTTAGTTTCTGCTTTAGTAAGACGTTAATGTTCATGAGCATCACATTTTTTTATGTATAGCAATTTTTCCTATGAGAGAAGCATTTTTTTTTTATATGGTCCAACATTTTTGCTTGCTCGACATGTATTTTGACTCCGCTTGATTTATACAGGTACTTTCTTCCTCAGATCATCTTACCTGAAGATGACAAGGTCATCTTTGATATTGTGCAGACAGGTTTTGGTTGTACGCATCAGCAGATGACTTAGTTGTGCAAATTTCAGGGGTTTTACAGTGAAAGAGAAGCAAAAGATGGGGAAATTGCTGGTAAATTTAAGATAACGGCAGCATTTTGGGTCAGTGCCAAGGTGTCAGAGGCTAGAGAAGAGATGGCAGACGTGTTGTCGACAGATACAGTATAGGCACTGATGGAGAATGAGACCCGGTGGGCTCTGGTTGATTGTTTCCGGCTCTTTCCACACTTCCCTAAGCACAACACGAACTACATTTCCATTATGTATCAGTCAATTTTGACAACATGTTGTGAATTCCTTAAGTCTGCCATTTCCTTCGCTTTGCTTTAGATTTGTATTTGTTTGTACATGAACATGAAAAATGGTTTTCCTTTCAGCCCTCATTCGCGCTAGGCTTTCACAGGTGCATGTTTGATGATAAAATTGCATGAGGGTTTTTTCAGGGATAAGTGCACCTCTGGGTTGCGGGGAAGTGCAGCGGCAGAGAAATTACACTCCTCTTTTCAGCACATAGCTTTTATACACAATCTTTTGCGTGGAAGAAAACATTGCGCGCATAGCTTCACATGCAGTCGTGTTTATAAAAAGAGATATCATGGTTTTTCCTGAATATGACATTCAGCAACCTCGATCTTCCAAACATTGCACAGATAAAGGCTGTAAACTTAAATTAGCCAAATTGTGTAGAAACAAACGCTCTTTTAACACTAACTCTAACGCAAAGATTACTCTACAGACTCCCAGATCAGAATGAATAATCCACAGCCATATAATTCACTCTTCAGAGATACCCACGTCGAGTTTTCATATGCATGCCTGCGTATCTACCTGTCTGAACTGCCAATCAAAACTAGAGACGGGTCTTTGATTAGATTTGAAATGCAAAACAGCACGAGAATGTGGCTGATGAGCCAGCGCGTTCACCTTATTTTGCGTAGACCTTCCTGCATCAACAGCAACTTATTAGATTTTCTTGAACGCTCACCTGCCCGTTCATCGCTGCTTGCTGTTTGGGAGGAACCCCCGCCTCCTTCTCCTCTTCCAATTAGAATGCAACCAGTAATGTAATTAATTACCCCGTCCAAATGAGCTCTGCCATGCAGGGGGTCTTCTCTCTCTCTGGTGCTCGATTATGAGACGAGAGGAGATAAACTTCAGTGACTGTGTGTGCTTCATGCTTCAGATCCAGTGTTGAGGAATTTACCTTGAAATTATAAGATACAAGCTATATATTTAAAGTGGTTAAACTATAGTCAAACTACCCTTGCTTAGTAGCTTGATTAGTAACCCTAAACTACTAAATGAACATTGTCACATTTTATTTTAAGGTACAATTCTCACTATTAACAAACTATTAACTACGACTTTTGCCTCAGTAAACTCCTAATTTGCTGCTCATTAATAGTTAGTAGGTAGATGCTAAATTTAGGTATTGAGTAGGATTAGGGATATAGAATACGGTCATACAGAATATGTGCTTTATAAGTACTAATAAACAGCCAATATGTTAATAATAGGCATGCTAATAAGCAACTAGTTAATAGTGAGAATTGGTCACTATACTAAAGTGTTACCATGAACATTTACATAACTGGTCAAATGCTGGAGCTTACAGAGTTCCTGTGGGTTTCTCTTGATTGGTTACTTGTAGGCTTTTTACTTGACACTTGTATCCAACTGTATCAGGTAGAAGACCACGGTTTAAACTTCTCTTAGTAGAAAAACGCATATCCAAGGTGGTAAAGCAGAGTGTCACATTGTTTTATATACCCAAGCATTCAAAAGTTTGGTGTCAGAATGATTTTTTTTTTTATACAAAATTAACTATTTTATTAGCTAGGACTCTTTATATTGATTAAAAGTGCAGTCAAGACATTTACAATGTTACAAAAAGCTTTCTATTTCTTTGCTTGTTCTTTCTATCAAGGAATTCTAAAAAATAATTTTTATCAGTGTTTCCACAATAAGAGATATTAAGCAAAACAACTGTTTTCAACATTGATAATAATAAGAAATGTTTTTAATTTACACCAAATCAGCATATCATAATTATTTCTGAATGTTCATGTGGCACTGAAGACTGAAGATTCAGCTTTGCTATCACAGGAATAAATTGCATTTTATAATATAATAAAATTGAAAACTGTTTTAAGTTGTAATAATATTTCACAATATTACTGTTTTATACTGTATTTTTGATCATATAAACGCAGCCTTGGTGAGCACGTAAGACTTCTTTCAAAAACAATAACCCCAAACCTTTGAACGGCAGTGTGTCTGTATGTATGCAGTATATTATAAATTAATTGAAATTTCTATGTAGGAGAGAGTGTTTCATTATTGAATAATAAAACAGTGATATAACATTTTTTCGTATTATTACACAGTGCTAGATGTAACTTGTTGCTGGAAACAACAAAAAATAGTACTAAGTTAGTAGCATGACTACTTTTTGTTACTTCTTAACACTATTCAGCTCAAATGCTCTCTTATGAAGATAAGAGCAAGCAGGACTTGAGCGGCTCAGAGAGAGAGAGATGCATAAGGAGAAGGGTGTATGTTTACTTGATACTGCTGGGTCTGAGCTTGTAAACTACATTGAAAAGCAGCAGGTAGACAGTCAGAGAAAACAGGACACATGATGCTACCTGCATAAGAATGAGTGGAACAGAGGCTCTGAAGCTATTAGGATGATGATACTATAAATCAGAGTTAATGGGGCAGGTTGCAAGAGAATCTATATGCTATAGACCTGAGGGCTTCACTTAATGTTCAGACAATTAAAGCATTTCTTGGTTTGTGTAGGATCTTCATTTGCAAATGAAGTTAGGGTTATGTATTGATTGTTTTTTTGTTGCAGCACTGAGGTGTCAGTGCGTTGTAAACTGATTGTTTTGTCTTTTACATTTTAAGGAGCTCTGTTTTACACTTCTTTGTTGCATTTTGTTTTTTCCCTAAAGTTCACTTTAAACTTAATCAACCTTATTTTTTTTAAAAAAAGGTTTTACATTTGATAATTAAGTTCTATGATTATTTTAGGTACAAAATTAGTAGCTCCCCAAAGTTGTCTCCGTTTGGTGAATTTTGTGTTTTGAAGCCAAATTATATAATCTAGCCTATGCGATGTGTGATAGAACCAAGGAGTTTTGTTGTTGTAAAATTTTACAAATTAGTAATTTGTCAACACGAGACTTTTAGCATTCAGTGATATTTTATATATTCATTTAAATGTGAGCCTTTTGTGAAAATAACTTGTGCTGATCTGCCAAAATTAGTGCACACCAGGGAATCTGTCACAGGGTCAGTGCGTTCTTCTGAAGGACTGCAGAGAGCATCCTCTGATTCACAAAATGTGCTCTCAGAAGCAGAGATGTGGTGCAGTTTCGCCTTGCATTGTCTAATGCTGAATGGATGCAGGACTTTTAATATTCTTAATATTCTGGAACAGTGACAATAAAGGCATTAATGATTTATGTTCTCTCTTCAGTTCATAATTCAAAAGTATAAAATTTGGTCTGAAGACATTTCAGTTATTATTACAATGGAAACTTCAGCCAAGTTTTATTATAAATAATAATTCTTATTTTTATTTGAGGTTGGGTCTTTCAAACAAACAGTGTTATCAAAAAATCAATTCTGCCGTTTTCCATACAAATGCAGGACGATTTACAGACAGTCAAGTTCAGTTGCATTTTTGCTTGGTTCATTATAAAAATTACCGTTAAACTATGATGACTCACAGTCTTAGGAAGAAGTGCCAGAAGTGCCCCTTTATGTAAATGCCCTCTGTTACGATTGGCTAGCCTACCATATTGTTGTAGTTTACACTGTCAGTCATCCAGATGGGCCAAATTGTCAAATACTGAATAGATATGCATATCTCTTGGTAAATGTGCATGTCATATAGGGCTGCATTTTTTGGCCAAAATAAAAGCTTGATGGTTTAGCATTTGAAAATGAAGTTGTACTGTAAAATAAACACTAAATGCTAAAAAATAATAAATTATAAAATAAGAATAAGAATATGTAGTAGTAGAAGTATTTTATGGATGTTTTGATATATAATCATAACATAGCGTGGTCTCATGACGAAAACACACCTCTGGGAAGTTTTTCGCAAGACGCGAAATACATACCGCCATGTATGTTTCATGACATATTCGATGTGAAATGTCCACTGGGTGGCGCTAAAAGAGTGTTAATTTTTTTCCCCAGAACAGATGAATGTACATATGGTACGTTTTATGTGACGTTGGGTTTGAAGGTGTCACTCATAGACTGGAAAAAAAGATGGATGACTTGTCTCCACTTCCTTCCACTATAGAAAAGTTAAGCCAAAACATTCTCAGTATGGCCACTGTCATTTTGTGAAAATGACATCATTTGGAGCCCAAGTCTGCGCAGTAGAGATCATGAGGTGGAGCCACGGTATCAAAGTCCCGCCCCAAACTCCGTAGGTGTCAATGCAGATTTGACTTGAAATGTCCATTGAGTGGCCCTATAACTCTAATACTTTGTGACGTTTTAAAATAATGTACCATCTGCAGTATACCTAAACCTACATGATAGTATGAACAAAAGTGAATGTAACTTAAAAAACGCAATCACAAGCATGCCGTTTTAGCTTGTTTTTCAATCTCTCATCTTTCAGCTCTTTCATCGTGATTCATGTTTTTCGTAGCCAAGGATTCCGCATCCAAAGTCTGTTTCTGTGCCGCTGACCTACTGAGCAAGTTTGTTACGTCTGGAAAGTGAAACGTATGGAGCTGTAATTATAACTGTCCACGAAATGATTACAAGTAATCGCTGTTTCACCGCCTGCTGTGATATGTACTTATTGGTACATATTTTGTGTCTTGTGAAAAAGTTTTCATCATGAGATAAGGTAATCATAAAACTATGCATACCTACAAACAAGCAAACTTTTTTTTAATTTTGTTTTAAATTTACTGCATTTTTATTAGGAAACAAATGCAATTCACGCAGCCCTAACATCATACGTAAATGAGTTCATTGTTGTGATGTCATGACTATGCCAGTTTCTAAAATAGCCCATTTTTGCATCTTGTTTTCCAAATATGGTCTGATTGAACTTTGAAGCCTTGTTGTGAATATCAGAGTACATCTACATAGTACACCGAATTCTCTTATTTCAAAAGAGCAAAGAAAAAAACATGTTTTTCATGACATGACCCATTTAAATCTGCAACAGGAACATTTCTAAGAGTTAAAAACGCCCTAGTGGTGCATTCATTGTAAGATCTGAGTAGTGAATAACAGCCTGCATATGACAGTACCTCTCACACACTCTAGAGACACTCAGAAGAAGCACTCTGTCAGCCCCTCATGCTCACTTTACAATATAGAGGCTCTGTAGCAGTTGTGATAATGGAGTAAAAGCATGTAAATATTCTTTAAATACTCCATACATTCACACAGACAGTCAACAGAGTGCACTTGGACTACAGAAGTACACTAAGCTCCTCTCTGCCTCAGTCTTTATCCACATCTGAACCCCGCACCTGGAGCTCAGAGATGGTGGGCGTGGACCAGAGCACCCAGAGGAACCATGTGGTGGTTCTTTCACAGGTGTGTGTTTGGCTCAGGAGTCGCTGTAACATAAACAGCTGGGAAAAGGTTAATCCTCTCAAAGAGGAAGCTAAAAAAGCGTGTGCCGCCTTTTTATCTACACAGCTGCCATTACCACAGGCTTAACCAGCTCACCGGTGCTTGCTTTCATTATTTCTAATATGAGCCTCACAGTAAGTAATGATACTATGTGAAGTATTGTTCTTATACTGAACCACTAAGAGCTGTCACACATACTGATTTTCTGTACGTTTAGTGATGTTTTTTCTGTTAAGTGATCATGTGTGAAGAGGACTCATTGAAGAAGCTATGTGCATACAAAGCCAATGTAACATGTAACCATTCTAGCATGTGTAAGAGTAAACATATATATCTTTATCTGTTCTTCAGATGGTGATGACAGAACACAACATGAAAAAATAGTGGTATTATAAATGAAATCCTCAGTTTGTGGATCAAACTTTGCATATTTGTATGATGTGTGGGACATAATATAATAAACAATTAATAGTAAAACAATAAAGTAATGACTACTGTATTATTATTTATTTATTGTAAGTTATTTTATAAATAACTGTATATTCATATTACAGCATATCCACTCAGCCACTGTTTTCCACCTCAATTAAAGAAAGTTGACATAATTTGTTTGAATTTACAAGGATAGTTCACCCAAAAATAAAAATTTTCTTACTTTTTACTCACCCTCAGGCCATGTTTTCCTTTTTTCTTCAGTCGAACAGTAAAGAAGATTTTTAGCTGAAACTGTGGAAATTAATTCCCATAGCTCATTAGACGATATATTGAGGTCTTATGAAGTGAAAGGATTGATATGTGCAAGAAACTGAACATTATTTACAACATTATTACCTGTAATCTCTAGTCTCATAGTCAAATTAACAGCAAATTTTCATTTTTGGGTTTGTGTGTTTGTCATTTTTGCAACATAAATTATATATTATATTATATTATATTGATTTATTAATTATTTTTAAATAGTTTATAATTAATGTTATATTAATTTATGTTAGTAAAACTGTTTTTTTCGACCTCACGTTCTTAGTTGATAATACATGGTTTTAGAAAGCTGGCAACTACTAGGATCTGCCAGTTTCATGACAATTTCAAAAGTTTTGTGTGTAAAAGTGGCTATTGGTATTTGTATACTGTATTTTTCTAATAGACACAAAAACTGCATACTTTCAAAAATGTACTGCTTGTCATGCCATCATAACATCATAATACATTCTGATAACTGTCTTGAGGTAATATTTTAGTGCTTAGTTCTCAAAGCACTTCCTTATACATGCTGAATTTTACTCAAATCCATTCTACAGTACATTATTGAATGTACAGTTCATTAAGACATGACGGCTCCCTCTACCACACAACCCGTTTAAAGACTTTTCCAATGCCGAGTAATTATCCATAAGCCTTTATCTTCTACTTAGACAGAGTCATTAGTGTTGATTTGGGTGTACTTATCGAGGCATTTATTTAGAGTTAATCTGCTAATGATTTTCAATGTTATTATTTAGGCTATCTGTAAGAGCATGCATGAACTTTTCAGGAAGGACAGATTTTTGTGGAATAGGAAGAGAGAATCAGCATCACTTACATTGGGTATTGCTTGGAAATAACAGTTAAGATAACATCTACAATCTGAGTTGGGTTTAATTGCATTCTTAGCCTAGTTACTGAAAAATGTGTGGGTTTATAGTTCTAGATCTACCAATCTTTGTTGCATTTTTCCTGTGATACAGCTTTTATAGTGCATGTTGTAACAACATGACTTCTCATATTGATATAAATATCCAAGGGCGTAACCATGGTATAGATATTGGGGGGGGGGGGGGGGGGGGTTGGGGGG
>JAFVLL020012959.1:0-34705 GCA_021397915.2 Tor tambroides | reverse complement strand
TGTTGGTCAAAAGTGAAAAGACATTCAATCTTATTACTAGTAGTTTTAAATTATTTTTCAGCCATTTGGACTACAATAATCTTAAAATGGCTTCAGTTACTCATTGCTGAAGTTGGTCTAATTCTCCATGCTATGCTTAGCTCCTCATTTTGCCGCTGATGTGCTTGGCCCCGTCATTGCTGCTTGCAGCTATATTTTTCATTAATTTTAAAAGTACAAACAAAAATGAAACCATTTAAATGCATAAAACAACTCATTTTACATTCTGGCATTTATGTGCTGTTGTCCTCCAGCCTTTTTCACATTCTTATCACTAACTGCATGTCTCATCCATGAGTATGTAATGTTAGAGAACAAGTTTTTGGGGGTTTTGAGAACCAGAACCAAACTGACAGAGCAATAAAGCTACAGTGAGCCCCTTTATTAAAATACCTGGAGGTGAGGAATAATACAAAAATTGTCATTCACTTAGTATTACTTGATATAATTCACAAATATCACAATTACAATTAAGCAGAAATTAATTGTATTCAGCTGTGTTTTAGGCATTAAAATAGTCTAGTACTTTATTTCAATATAAAAATGTGGTTGACTAATGAAGATTTCTTTGCCACCCCAGGCTGGTTGCTGGCCCCTCCCTGGCCACCCCTATGAAAACATCCTGGCTCTGCCACTGCTACCTGTTCATAAATGAATAAATAAAACACACATACAGCAGAGAGCATGGGGAAGAGATCACTGTTCCAGAGATGAATCTGCTGTCAGAAACACGTTTCGCACTGAAGCTCCATTCCTTTCCCCGTTAACACCTTGTCTCTGATGTTCACAGCGTCCAGCGGCTCCTCCAGCTCCAGACCTTACCATAAGATTATCATCATGAATATCAGCATCTAGCTCTTCTATGAGCTTTCATTCAGCAGACTCTTGTTTGCTAAAGTAGAAACAGTGAGTCTGTCTGTAGTTCAGAGTTTAGCTCGTCCTGTGATATGATTCACTTTCAGATCTGCTGCTGTGCAAATGATTCACTTGATCACAAATGATCCGCAATATTTTTTGAGGGTATTACAGATTTCCAGGGTGCCAGAGACCTTATAAAGAAACTACTACAACACCACCACCCTGAGCAACGGCTGTCTTTACACAAAGTGATGAATCACCCATGAACTGTAAATGCTTTGCTCAGCAATTGACTATTTTTTATAATAATAATAATAATAATAATAATAATAATATTTAAAAAATAATAATTTTCGGGGGGAGGGCATTTGAAAAAAAAAAAAAAACCATAAAATGTGCGTATAAGAAATTGAGATTTTGCTCTTTGATAGTTAAGAAGTCTAGTAATCTGAGGCGGGAGGAGGGAACAGGGCACACAAGTTTAAATTGTTGCTGAAGATTAATAGAAAAACAGCAGACAGGATCATGTTTACACTCTGGAGAAACTGTAGAACATGTAGAAAATACTCTGAGAAAAGGAAAGCTCTAGAGAGGGCATCAATGAGTTAGTTATTATTCTCAAGGCCTGTTCACGAGGACTTTTCCATGCAAAGAAAACACAGTATCCTTCTTTCTTTAGTTCTACTTGCTCCCAAAGGCTGAGAAAATCTTTTCTAATTCAATTACAGTTCAGACAAATTAATTGGATAAATAAATTGTCTGTTTTACTGAAATCAAGAAATATTTAGTATGGTTGTCAAGTTACATATTATTATTATTATTATTATTATTATTATTATTATTATTATTATATAACATGCAACTATTCAAAAGTTTTATATTGCCAAGATTTGTTGAAAGTCATCTCAGTATAAATACAGTACAATACATGTGAAATATTACAATTTCAGATAGCTGTTGTGTGTGTGAATCTATAGTAAGGTGTGATTTATTCTTGTGCTCTAAGCACACTGTTTGAGAGGGGTCTCTTTTCACTGTGACTGTAGTGGGAATTGTTTAGTTTATTAAAGACTTGTAATTCATCAGAAGACTGATATTTCAGCTCCTGTTCATGATTTTGTGCTAATTATGCTCTGTTCTTTGGATCCTTGCTTGTTTGTGTATTTTCATATTTTAAGTTCAGAAACAAGAAACGAGTGGAATCACTCCAGCACTGTAGATGGTGCTGTGAGTCTAGAACCTTCCTCAGATTGACACCCGCCAGAAAACATAAAAGAAAAAGAAGAAGAAACGTGGAACAACAACAACAACAACAACAACAACAACATGATGAATGAAAAAAATAATGGATCGCGCTGTGTCGGAGCTATTTTGTCACCTTGGAACTATAAGGTTCTATCTGCATTCTGAGTGGTTTTGAGATATTGAGCTTCAAATATTTTGCATTACATATAGCAAAAATGATATGGGGAACAAGTCTCTTTCCTACATGAAAATGATAGAGACCCTAAATGTATTCTAAATGTACAATATCAAAATCCTCTCAGATTTTTAAATGGGGATTTTTGGAACAGGTCAAATAGAACCTTCTAATTCTAAAAAGTCATTTTCTGCTTGGAATTATAAGGTTCTATCTTGCAAAACATTAATTGAAGCTACAGTTTTCAAGAAATATAATTAGTTTTTTTTTTTATTTGTTTTAAAACATAAAATTAATGTTGTAACAATGTGTCAACATGTATGAGAAAGGTAAATTTAATGCTTTGTCACATTTATTCCATATTTTAGAACAAATATTTTTTTCTTGGTTAAGTTAGGCACAAAAGGCAATACTAGCCTAAATATTTTGTCCAGTGCTAATGTTAATTTTAGCTAGGATTATAGTGGGTAATTAAACACATTATTGAGGGAACAGTTAAGGCAGCTAATGTTACTCTAATCCATCTGACCAGGACTTTATCCCACAAAAAGCGGCACAGGGAAAATATCATTCTCTTTAAATCAGTATGGCCGAGATAACATGCTGACGTTTATTGTTGTAATTAAGACCCCATCATTTAAATTGTTGACTATTTGATATTTAAGGCTTAATGTGGTAAAATTTAAGACATTAAGACTTTAAACTGCATGAATATTTCGCCAATCATAACATATTCGGGTCTTTAGCGACGCAGACTGCCAGTAGGGATGCATCTCTAACTGCTGCAATAGCAAACTCTCCTGATATTTTAATAACAATTAAAGCATACTTCCTTACCTTTTGAAACTTATAAGGGTTCGAGTTGAGCAGATGATTTTACCATCACTGCCATCGTCAGAGCGCGTTTCCCCAATATACATTCAGCATCTGCCTCATATTCACGATCTCAATATATTCTCAAAACTATCGTTTTCAGCATCTTCAAAAACAACATTTTGATCGTTATTCACCACATCCACCATCAAACCACAGTGACACTTATATTTGATTATGTACAGTAATTGCTCTGCAGTAAAGCCATTCAAGCCAGTTCAGTTTTTGCAGATGATATTATTTGTTTTATGCATGCGCTAATTATGAGTGAAAAATCACGTCATTATGTTTTAAACAGTGCCACTTTCTGGAAAAAAAAAAGGTAAATTGCACTTATTGATTTTGCAGACACGTAATTATTGTTGTTTAATGTTTAATCTCTCCTGCTGTTACGAAGCAGTCCGGCGACATGACAAAGAACGTTGATCCTGATTGGTCCTCTTGCGTGCATTCGA
Source organism: Tor tambroides (assembly GCA_021397915.2). Classification (NCBI taxonomy): domain Eukaryota; kingdom Metazoa; phylum Chordata; class Actinopteri; order Cypriniformes; family Cyprinidae; genus Tor; species Tor tambroides. Next base: position 31,060 of record JAFVLL020012959.1, on the reverse strand, counting down.
AGTGCTGATTGGCTGATTAGCAGATAGAACCTTATAGAACCAAGTTAGAGTTCGACTTTGTAGATAAGTTGTCACAGAATAAGAATATGTGAATAACTCAATTTTGACAAAAATGTCAGATAGAACCTTATAATTCCAAGGCGACGATTTGCCCTCAGACAGAAGATGGGACAAAGAGTCCTTTATTGATGAAGCTCGTGAGGGACCGGATCACAACCCAAGGAAACACATCTAGTGATGAGCTGAAGTTTCTCTGGACAGCTGCTGTTTCTGTGAACTGTTGATCATCAGTAAAGTCAATATTGAAGCTGTAACACTCGTGCTGAGCTCTGGACTGCACTGCTAGTGTGAGCATCACATCTTTAGTCAGATTTACATTATCATTAAAAAACAACCTTCTGTAAGTTATTTCAATGTCTGTAGCACACAAGAGCTGTTCCCCGTCTTTCTCATACGCAGAAATAATTAATGCAGGATTATCAATGAATTTACATTACAAGCCACTCATTAAATATAAGACTGATGTTGAATTGTTGATGGCTGATCCCTCCTCAGTCAAACAAGAGTTTTTACGGACAATAGTGAAGCCAGCTGAATGTGGAAAGGGTCAAATATGGTGGAGTGTGTGAAAGCTGGTGCTGTGCCTTTATGAGAGAGAAACGTGAACACTGTAGATTATTTATTCTTTATTCTACCAGCAAGGTTGCTTTGAATTAAAAATGAATCCGTATTTGTTAAAGGGATTTAAAGGTCAGTTTCTGATGCTCTAATTGACTGCAGGATCTTCTCATTCAAAAGTGTGCAGAAGAAATGTATGGCAGTTTGCTGTTTTTCTTTCCCCAGGTCTCCCTCCTGAGTGTTTTTAAATCAATGGATTTTTATATATTTTTACTGTTTTAACCCCTCCTTCCCCTCAGGTCTTAATTTATTACCCCTCCTTTCCCCCAACATTACCTTGATTTTAATTCATTTATTATATGAATGTTTTTATCTCCCTACTCTGATGCAAAATGATTTTATTAAGATCAATAAATAAACACACAGATATATGATTTGTTTAAGTGAAGTAAAGAGTGAAATAAGTGTGTGTCCATCATGTCATGGAAGAGATGGATCACTACAATCATTCCAGCAGATCTCAAAGTCCACAATCACAGCACTGCAATAAATCACTCATCCATCCATTCATTCACACAGTAAACACACAGATGAAAGACAATTACAGGCTTAGTTCAGCCAAAACTGAATAAACAAACAAACATACATACATACATACATACTCAAAGGATTGTTTTCTCTTCAAATGAATGAAAGCTGTGTGCTGTTTTTCTGAGTTTAGGGATTGTGTGTAAATTATGAGTTCACGTGTTTCAATAATGATGAATGTGTCTTTGGATTATTACTGGTAAAGAATTTATTATATAGTGAAGATTTAATGAATGTTTGAAGAGTGGGGAATATGAAATGTGTAAACATACCTGAATACTTACCTGTTGGTGAGTGATGCCAAAGAAGGGGCGGAGTCTGGGCTATAAAAAGGGAGGCCAGACTCACACAACATGCCTGAGGAAAATTGAGGATCCTGTATCGGAATTGTTTTTCCTTGGGCAAAAAACAGGGCGAAAAGTAGCCTTTGTAAACACACAGAAAGATGGGCTGGACCACAAGCCAAGGTAAGACATCTAAGTTAGTGATGAGCTGAAGTTTTTCTGGACAGTTGCTGTTTCTGTAAACTGTTGAGCTTTTGACTGCACTGCTAGTGTGAGCATCACATCTTTTGCTGTATTGATTAGATCAGATTCCTGTTTATTATCATTCACATCTGATCTACAGTTGGTGTATCATCAGATCATTTGTTTTCAAATCAGAAAAAGAAACTTTTCATTTGTTACATATTCGACCCTTCTCATCTCGTATAGTTTTTCATATTTTTATTGTTGTTTAGGGATGTCGCAATTCGTCAATTTTAGTCGACTAGTCGATTTTTAAAAATCATCGACTTCATTTTGCTCCTGTCGACTAACCGGCCAAATACCGGAAGTGGCGCATTTCACGGACGAAAGTCCATAAAACACAGTATCAGACTATTTTCAAGGCTGCATGATATATTAAATCCATTTTTAAAAAAATAAAAAAATAAACCTTAAGTATAATTGTGCATTCACAAACGCTATGATTTAATTAAATTGTATGTAATGCAGTTCTAATACAGTAAATTCGCAATTATTTACATGCGTGTAGGTTGCGTACATGTGTCACACAGCGGCCCCATTCACAGTAGTTCCGCAGAAACTTATTTACATGTGTGGAGCGTCTCAAACTCCATCTCTTCATGTTGTTGTGAGTTTGGGTTTATTATAACGTTCATCTGGGAACACAAACGTACGCCATTTCATCAGATTTGTAAGGTAAATCATTTATAAACCTACGCAAACAAGAGAATACATCGCGGTTTCAAAATAAAACCTCAAACCCTCACTCTGAGTTTAAAGGTTTTGATGTCCACATATTCATTTAATTACAGCGGCTATAGCATTTCTGTCCTAAAGAAATGGCCAAATATTAAAGATAGTGGACATTTGAATTAAATGGTGCTTGGTCAATATTAAACAAGGATTAGATCGTGCAGTAATGTGTAAAAATAATCATCAGGCCGTCGGCGCCCCCTGCAGGCCTCTGTTGTTATGCGTAATCTACGTTAGCTCTATTGTTTATAATACATTATGTATTTTAACAGTTTTGTTCAATAAAACCATATGATTTCTTGCTTTTGATACTTTATTTGAACTAATTATTATTGCATCATTGCTATTATTTATGTATTTTAAGTCATTTTAAAAGCTATTGTTCACTTCCATCTATTTTTATTACCACAAAAAATGAATTACAGGGCCCTATGAAATCCGTTTTATTTCCAAATTCAGTTTTTTTCCATTTTCATTTTTCTATACTGTTTTAATGGTTAAATTAAATTTTATTAAATCAAAAAGCCTGTCTAATTAATTGAATTTTACAGTTTTATTTGTATCAAATTCTGTTTTTCATTATTTTCTGGATTCCATTTTAATGGTTCCTTTAAATTTTAATAATCAAAAGCATCTCCAGTTAATTGATTGTATATTTAAAGGTTTTTTTTTGTTTGTTTGTTTGTTTGTTTGTTTTTTCCAGAAATACTGCACATTGACATTTTTCACCTAAATAAATTCTGGTAAATAATATTTCTGGTAAATACTCCTTTAAAAAAAAAAAAGTGTTTTTTGACTTATTTTATTATTAGACTAGAACACATGGATATGTTGTCATTCTTACACTATAATACTGAACATTGATTTCAGTGATTTGGACCTGAGGTTTCATTTGGTTTAAAAAAAAAAAAAAAATTAAAATTATATAAAAGTACAATTTGTTGATTTTTTTTGTTGGAAATTGATCATTTAGATAGATAAATTAGTCGATAGATTAATCAAAATAAAAACAGTCGTTAGTGGCAGCCCTATTGTTGTTTCCATCACACGTTGTAATTCATCAAATGGAAATAGAATAAAAACAGAATGACTACATGAATCCACATCACTGAATACTTAATGACAAAGACTCAGCGTTTATTGGCTAAAACAACAGTTCTGACTGCTGCTCTTCTTCACCGCAGTGGAAATACGTTTATTAAAGAATACTAATGCTAACGAGCTCACTCATATTTCTGAAATAAATGCATCGGTAAGATCATTAAAAGAGATGAAGCACACAACTGTAGCAGCGGAGGACTTTTATTTTGTTGAGCGAAGCCGAGGAAGACCTCATGTCACTGCTTTGGTCGACCAATCAGCAGAAAAGAGTCGTTTCCCCGATCACACACAGGTCAAGGTACAAAGTTAAATCGTCTTTAGGCATCACGTTCACTGCACACGTTACACAGAATGATGTGTGAGAAGGCATCAGTGAAATATCTATTCTTCAGTAAAGTCCATAAGCAGCTTCTCTTCCCTCGTTTTAGTTACTGAAAAACAGCTGATTTTCTCTGCTAACATGGTTTACATGGATATCAATACTCCGATTTTAATAAGATTAAGACAATACTCTGAATAAGAGTCTACCATGTAAACAGAGATTTTTGATTAGCTTAATCCGGCTAAAGTCATAATCGAAGTAAACACAAATCGAATTAAGACATGTGGAGTATTCCTATTTTAGTCGCATTATTGAAGTGCAGTACAGACATGTAAACACCTTAAATCAAACTATTACCATCGCGTAGGACTTTTCGCAGCATTTTGCGACTGATACAGTTTGACGGCAAATAAAAGAGCTTCAACACCGCCGTCGTCTGTATGCATGTACAAATAATTAACTGCACTTGAAGCTTTCATAAAATTAAAAGTGAAACACCCAAAACTGTATATGGCATCATCACGAAGACGAACTATGTTTATACGTGCAATTCTGGGTTGGACGTCGGATGGCGTCGTGTGGTGACGTAATGACGCATGCCATTAAATCGATCTATGTACTATAACATGTAAAACGGGAACATGAAAGGATTATTTTGGAAGCAACTCATGTAAACACTTTAATCATAACATTGTCTTATTCAGAATAAGGTAAATAATTAGATTAGGTCCATGTAAACGTAGTATCGCAGTGTTTGCGCATGCACTGTAAGTGACAACAGAGAGTTGATGATTTTCATACAATGTTGCCAACTCAGCAGTTTTGTTGCTAGATTTAGCAACTTTTCAGACTACCCTAGCAACTTTTTTCCCCCTCACCCAATAAGCACCTAGCAACAAATTTAACCATTTTTAAAATGCATTTGGCAAAATGCCTGCCTTTTAACATTTGAGTCTATTTTCAAAGGTTGCCAAATACATTTTAAAAATAGTTGCCTAGCAGTAAACACATCACATGTGAATCTAGTTGCACTTGTTAATAATTGTTTTTGAAACACCTTAGTTGTTCCTATAATTATCATAATCAGTCTAAATGCATTGCGTCATTTAAAATATGCTGGTGAAAAATTAATACAGAAAATTCCTTCACGTTAACATATGAAATACGCTGTGCCCTATTTTATGGACTTCACTTAGACTGTAGCATTTTACTTACTACCAATTCACTGCTTAACTATACCTGTTAATCATGTGTAGTTAGTTTTACTAGTTATTTGGAAAACACATGAAACGTAATTGTTCAAAAATGTGTAACATTTAAATCCAATGTTGTATTAAAAATACAAATATAATAAGTGTTCATAAAACATTAAAATGTTTATTTTTACAAACAAATCTAAATGAAAATGTTTCAAATAATATTCTTTGCTGAGATTTGAGTAATTTCAGTGTGTATTCTATGCAGTGATGCAGTTATGGTTACATAATGACATCATCCAGTGAGGTCACAGCGTCATTCAGCATCTTTTAGCAAAAAAAATAAAATAAAAAAATTTATATTTCAACCTGCCTTTAGCAACTTTTCCTGAAAATTAGTTGGCAACACTGCTTTCATCATGGAACTCACGCGATGTTTGTTTTCAGACCAGGGCCCGTATTCTTAAAAGATTCTAAGAATCCTCTTAGAGAGCTTCTAATTTAGCTTAAAAATTTCTAACTAGGAGTCTTCGCTTAAAAGTGATTCAGGAAATAAAAGAGCAATTTTAAGAGTAGGGTCGGATCAGGTGAAACCTGAAACCGGTTTTCTAGTGACTGATTACATTAATTTTTTCCATTGGCCCAATTGAATTTCTGCTAACTGAATTTTATCAATTGTGGCAACAGTCTGTTAACATTGGCTCAACATATTTCTCATTGATCCAATGGAAAAATTTAATGTAATCAGTCACTAGAAAATCGAGTTGGGAGGTCTGAAATTTTTTACAGTGTGTGCTGAACAAAAAAGATGATTTTGAAGAATGTGGGTAGACAAACAGTTTCTGGTCCACAGTGACTTCCATATTTAATTTTGACTTGGGATCCCTATCGGCTTTTAGATCCTCGCAGTTACGTTATCTGGGTGTTATTTTAGATGACTCATTAAAATTCAACAAACAAATTTCTACTCTAATTGGGTCCAGTTTTCATCAGCTCTGTATACTTGTAAAAATTAAACATTTCCTTACTGATAAGACTTTGGAGATGGCGGTGCATGCTTTTATTACATCACGTCTCGATTATTGTAACTCGTTATACTGTGGCATTTCTAAAGCCCAAATTGCCAGTCTTCAACTGGTCCAAAATGCTGCTTCTAGATTTCTTTTAAAGAAAAAAAGGGGTCACGCTACTCTGCTTTTAAAGGCCCTTCATTGGTTGCCTGTTCAATTTAGAATACATTTTAAAATCGTATTATTTGTTTTTAAATCTTTGCACAATCAAGCACCCGGCTACCTCTCTGAATTGCTGCATCAGTATATCCCCTCAAGAAGCCTAAGATCTGGTGACCAGAAGCTTCTTTTAATTCCACATTCCAGACTTAAGCGTAGAAGTGACCGTGCCTTCTCGGTAATTGGTCCTCGTCTCTGGAAGGACTTGCCAGTGGAAATAGTTTGACCATTTTTAAGTCTCTTTTAAAAACCCATCTGTTTTCATTGGCCTATTAGGTTTATATTCCTGCCTATTATATTTTCTATTAATGTTTTATTCTGGTTCTTTTAGTCTTTTGTTTGTCTTTACTACTCTTATGATGCTGTTTCTTTTGTGAAGCACTTTGGTCAGTCTAGTGGCTGTTTTAAATGTGCTATATAAATAAAGTAAACTTGAAACTATTTAGCAGTTTTTCACCTCAATTTCAATATCTTTTTTTCAGTGTATAGGCTAGGGTTTCAATTGGTTGATACATTTTTGGCCATTAAAGCATCCTAATGTCCAACAAGTTCATGCACTGTCAACGGGGGGGGGAAAAAAAAAAAAAAAAAAAAAAAAAAAAAAAAAAAAAACCACACAATAACGGGAAGATAATTGTAATCTTCTGTTTTACGCACGTGAACTCTCTATATGGATGAGCTCACGAAAATGGTTGTAGCACACAAGTGCTGTTACACGTCTTCCTCATACGCACAAATAATTCATGCATGATTATCAGTCAATTTACATTACAAACCACTCTTTAAAAAGAAGACTACTGTCGAATTGTTGATGGCTGATCCCGACTCCCTCCTCAGTCAAACAAGAGTTTTTACTGACAATAGTGATGTCAGCCGAATGTGGAAAGGGTCAAATATGGTGGCGTGTGTGAAAGCTTGTGATGTTCCTGTCTGACTCATCTTTCTCCTCCCTTTTCTTTCTCTCTGTAAGATTCACGGTTTGTGCCAAATATGGGGATCAAGTCTTCCGGGAAGGAATTGGAAGGACTAAAAAGGCCGCAAGAGACCAAGCGGCCCAGGTGGCTCTTCACGAGCTACAGATAAGAGGAGATTTTGGAGAAGAGGTGAGAGACGCACTGGAAAAACAGAGCATCTGATGACAGAAAGAGAAACAGGAAGTTCTAGGAAGATGGAAACCGCTGTAGAATTGAGAATCAGTGCGTAGAAATCAAAGAGCTGCCACTCAGACAGAAGAGGCCATTTGAGCTCCGTGTTTCTCTCAGCTGCTGTGATGTTCAGCTGCAGCTCAGGCTGAAAGCGATGCTGTAATGAAACTGAACTGATATGAACCCGAGAGTTTGTTTGTTTTGTATAATAGCGCTTTTCACAATACAAAGCGCTGCAAAGCTGCTTCACAGAAAATTCAAGTTTCTGCATTATATTTAGGAGTAGCTTATCAGTGGTGACACTGATGTCCATATGGCAGAAATGTACAGCAAAAATCATGCCGTTAGTTAATGACGTTAGTTAATGACAAGTATGCAGACAAACAGTGAACACTATAAACAATGATGTAGCGATCAAACTTAAAGGAAAATCTCTTCTCAGGTGTTCAGTCATCTCAGATCTAGTTACCTCCCATGGCAGAAACAGAAAAGCAAATGGAGAGAAATTAGCTTAGCTGCTGTTCAAACCAAGCATTTACATTTAATCATTATGCAGACGCTTTTATCCAAAGCGACTTACAATTGGGGAATACATGAAGCGATTCATCTTGAAGAGGCAATCAGACAGAGGAAGTGCTCGTAACACCAATAATTGTAATTGTAATTGGGTAATTGTTGATGAACCTAACTGAATCGTGAAGTCATGCTGTAGAGTTGGAGTGACACGGAAGACAAGAAGCTCAGTCTTTGCCAGGTTGACCTGTATATGATGATCTTTCATCCATGCTGAGATTTCCACCAGGCAGCCTGAGATCTGTGCAGCTACCGTTGGATCATTTGGTTGAAAAGAGAGCTAGAGCTGTGTGTCATCAGCGTAGCAATGGTAGGAGAAGCCATGTGCCTGTATGATGGGACCCAGTGATGTAGTGTATGTGCAGAAGAGGAGGGGCCCAAGAACCGATCCCTGAGGAACCCCAGTGACCAGTTGATGTGCTTTGGATACCTCCCCTCCTCAGGCCACCCTGAACGACCTACCAGTGAGAGAGGATTCAAACCAGCGAAGTGGAATCCCTGTGATGCGCAGCGATGAGAGAGTGGACAGGAGGATCTGATGATTGACGGTGTCAAAAGCAGCAGATCGATCCAGCAGAATGAGGACTGATGATTTGGAATTGGCTTTTTTTTTGCAATTCTCAGGGCTTCAGTGACAGTAGTGCAGTCTCGGTTGAATGGCCACTCCTGAAACCTGACTGTTTAGCGTCCAGTTTGTTATTCTTTGAAAGAAACAATGAGACCTGGTTGAAGACAACTCGTTCGAGTGTTTTCTCTATGAATGGAAGGAGAGAGACCGGTCTGTAATTTTCTATAAGAGAAGTGTTTAAATGTAGGTTTTTTGAGCAGTCGGATTACCCGAGCCTGCTTGAATTCCGTGGGGAAAGTGCCTGTGAGGAGGGAGTTGATGATGTGTGTGAGTGCTGGTAAGAATGTGGGAGAGATTGCTTGGAGAAGGTGTGAGGGGATTGGGTCTAGAGGACATGTTGTAGGATGGCTGGAGAGGAGAAGTTTGGATACTTCTGCCTCAGTGAGGGGACAGAAGGAGAAGATGGGAGTTTTATGGGATGTGGTTGATTGGAGGTCCTGTGTGTGTGTGGAGGTGAGAACTGACTACTGATTGTTCTAGTTTTATCTGTGAAAAAAGTGGCATCAGCCATCAGCTGTTATAGCAGTGGTGGAGGTTGAGAGAGGAGAGAATTAAATGTTCTGAAGAGATTACGCATGTCTGGAGCGACGTTGATCTTCTTGTGGAAATGTGAGGATTTGGCAGTGTGGACTTCAGCAGAGAAAGCAAAGACCGATACCTATTCAGTTCCAATGGATTGTTTGATTTGTGCCATTTTCTCTCTGCTGCTCTGAGTTTGGGGCCGATGCTCACGAAGAACATCGGATAACCAGGGGTTAGAAGGGGCAGTCTGTGCTGGCCTGGAGGAGAGAAGACGAATGTCGTCTAGAGAAGAAGGGGCAGTCTGTGCTGGCCTGGAGGAGAGAAGACGAATGTCGTCTAGAGAAGAGTTTAAGGTAGCAAAAGAATGATACTGTGCATTTGATCAGGTATAACTGAAGTACAAGATTATGAGATGCATTGTGAATGCTTGGCTAAAGAGATGTGTCTTTAATGTAGATTTAAACAGAGAGAGTGTGTCTGAACCCCGATTGATTGATTGGTTGAATTTATTCTTATGATACAATTTATTTACGATACAATTGTTGCAAAGCAGCTTTACAGAAAATTAAGTTTCCAAGATATATTTATATATTGTAGAAACTTAATTTAATTTAACTTATGGCAAAATTTGTTAATTCTGTATATTGTCTGAGGGTTTGCGTCTTCTGAGGGGTTGACATCATCTCTTCTCAGGTGTTTGGTCATCTCAGATCATTTAAGGGTTAGATCCAGATTGAAGCTTCTGTAATTCCTAGTTACCATGGTATGCTAATCCCGTGGCAGAAACCGAGAAACAAATACAGACATAATTAGCGTTGCTGCTGTTCCATCCAAGCAAAATTATTTGTTCAACCCAAGCTAAAGAATAATGTGCGTTTGATCAGATATAACTGCAGTACAAGATTATGAGATGCAATATATGAATGCTTGGCTAAAGAGATGTCTTTAATCTACACGGAACAAAATTATAAAACGCAACACTTGTTTTTGCCCCCATTTTTCATGAGCTGAACTCAAAGATCTAAGACTAAGTACACAAAAGGCCTATTTCTCTCAAATATTGTTCACAAATCTGTCTAAATCTGTGTTAGTGAGCACTTCTCTAACACAGTCGGTGCTACTTCTGCTATATTTTCACACTTAAAACAATAATTTGGTATTCCTCTTGTAACATTGTCCTCTTAAGATAAAAAAAAATAAGTCAAGTCAACTGTCAGTTCTCTCCCAAGTGGTTCCACTGCTGCCAGCATTAAGTCTGAGTGTGATTCAGTGGGCTATATAATTTTAATTGTCAGGAAATTACTTGTCTTTAAAAGTTTTGGTTCAGTATACTTACCTGTTGATCAAAAATAGCCTTAAACCTATACTACCTTAAACCAATTTTTTTTTTTAAGGAGGGTGTACTCATTTTTGCAATACAACATTTTATCACTTTGATAATCTTATTTTGCTAAATTTTGACATTCTTCTTTGGTAATTGATCAAGCAGGCTTGTTGGAACATTATATCTCCAGAGAACCCTGACATGTCATCTAAGTAAAGAGTAATTGCTGAATTTAAGTTTTAGAGGGGGTGTACTCATTTATGCTGTGCACTGTATAGTTTAGTTAATTCGTTACATTTATATAGCGCTTTTCAAGGGACTCAAAGTGCTTTACATACTAGGGGGGAATCTCCTCAACCACCACCAGTGTGCAGCATCCACCTGGATGATGCGACGGCAGCCATATTGCGCCAGAACGCCCACCACACATCAGCTTATTGGTGGAGAGGAGACAGTGATGAAGCCAATCAGTGTATGGGGATGATGAGAAGGCCATGATGGTCAGAGGCCAATGAGCACATTTGGCCAGGATGCCAGGGTAACACCCCTACTCCTTTTGAAAGACATCCTGGGATTTTTAATGACCACAGAGAGTCAGGACCTCAGTTTAATGTCTCATCCGAAGGACTATGCTTTTTACAGTATAGTGTCCCTGTCGCTTCTCATCTCCGGCCCTCGAGGTCCACAGTCCTGCAGAGTTCAGCTCTAAACCTGATCGAACACACCTGAACCAGCTCACCAAGCTCTTCAGGAGCACTAGAGAGCTGAGTTTACCTCTGCAGGACAGCAGATCTCAAGGGACAGTATTGAGAAGCCCTGCTGTACATCATGTGTCATGTTGAAGAGAAGATCCAATGTCTAATAAAATTGACCCTTTAAAACGGCAAGTTTTTGATGTCAAGATCACGAGAAAACAAGAAAAAATAATGCTTGGCTGCTTAGGGCTTTCATAGTACAAAAACGCTTATTCAATATCAGTAAAATCGAAAAGGGGAGATGAAAATTAGTGTCCATTCTCATCTGTAAGTTCCTCTAGAAAACTGTGTGTAGCAATAAGTTTGCATCCATAGTTAATCTTTTGGTCCATAAAGGAAGGGCAAACACTGCCCCCGGCTTCATTTTGTCGGTCTCATGATCTAATCTAGAGTTTCTCTCTCTGTATTAGAGGCCCATACAGCTGATGAGCAACTACAATAAATTTTCAATTCCTGTCCTACAAAAGTACAGCAGAGACCTTAGGATGGATTTCGATGTTCAGCTGGTGGGGCAGATGGGCACCCCCGAAGCACCGAGGTACACCCACCCACCCCTTCATGTGTTCAGCACAGAATCATCTGGAGCCCATCTCATCAGCTGAGTTTCCACTGTCGGCTCAAGGCGAGTGTGTGCTGTGTGTCGGGTCCGGTCGCGTTTCCACTTTCACTTCTGGGGTTTGATCGGGTCTCCTTGGAGTCAGCGGCCAGGTTTTGGCCTGCCTTTAAAATTTAATACATTTAAATCAATTTTCAACTTGGACCTTACTTGTGTACTCCAGCGAGTGTCCAAAAAAAAAAAAAAAAAAAAAATTCAATTACAATCTAATAGGGATGCTGAAGGCTTGTCGAAACAATTGTCAAAAAAGCATATGAGATTATAATAGTGTATTTATTTGATTTCATCTTTCTTCTCTCTTCTCTGTGCCTTTGCTGATCCCGGAATTCTGCCATAAATTTGTCATAAAGTTCTGTCATAAATTGGTGTCATTTACATCACGTATACTGCAGTATGATAACTGTATAGTAACTCTGGTATATTAACTAATTCCCAGCAGCACCATCTTTGATTTGTGTCAGGAATAAAAGCGAGGCTCTCTCTTCAGTGGGTTGTGCTGTTATGTTGTTTTTGGATTGTTCTGCTGATGAAACACTGCAAAAATATCTTTGACCAAAATATCTTTAGGACCACATATGAAAGTGGCCTGGGCCTGATTTGAAAAAATTGGATTTGTGCTGTTCAGACTGTAATAAGAAAATGAGATATGGTTCACATTTGGCCCACTTCAGCCTACAGTGTGAGCTAAGCCTTTGTGTTCCTGAAATTGAGAAACATCCTAGGTTGAAAGTCTAAACTTATTTCCTATAAGTTATAGCCCTTTGAATATAGCCGTTTTTTAAAATATTTTTGCATTGCTGTGCCGTTTATGCTTACACTAACTTTTGCTTGTCGTGATTATATTCGCCGTCCCATGCTGTTACCTACTGGAAGTAGCATGAGACGCGCTTCCTGGTGTGGAGTAGCGTAACAAAAAGACAAGGAAAAACTGTTGGGATAGTTGGGACATACCCTGATTTATATGCCACGAACCACAGATTCTAAAAAGACAATGTACGGAACTTAAAAGTCTTAAAATTCTCAATTAAACGTAGGGTAGGCGATTTCGGAAAGGCTAGCTGTAGAGGGTATGCATTGATGTCACTTTCCTGCCAAGACGGACTGAGTGGCAAAGAGCCTGATACATGAATGGATTTAATAGGGAAGCTGCGAAAACGCAAGTAAAACAATAATTAGTTTAAACTAAAGTTTGTTGGACTCGATATAGTGTTCCTTATAACTTACCAAATATGCAATGGCCCATGGATGGATATTATTGATATGTAGCCAGGAATTGTGTTTCCTGACATTTATATGTGCCTGATTGTGACACCAGGGAAATAAAGCAAATTTGCCAGTGAACTCATTTTGTAAATACAAAATGGGTTGGTCTAAATCCAGGTTATCACTTATAATCAATGTTATATATATATATATATATATATATATATATATATATATATATATATATATATATATATATATAAAAAAAAACATGGGGGGAGTGGAGTGTTCTAGTTTGTTCTAAGTGCTGACTGAAGATGGATGTTCTGTTCTGTGTTGCATCGAATTCAGTAAGTTTCCAAATTACAACAGTCTCCTCCTGTCATTCAAGTATCTTACACTGGCGACGAGCGGATTCGAACAGACTGTGTGCAGATAAGTTGATGAAGAAGCTGTAAAGGTGAACAAAATACAATCATGACTATGCTCGCCGTATCGAAGAGTTTGATGAATGCTCGAGTAATTCTTTTGAAGAATATATAGAAAGACTGGAATGTTTTGTCCATGCAAATGACATTGAGGACGATGCAAAAAAACGTTCCGTGCTGCTTAATGTGTGTGTGGTGCAAAAACATATTCCACATTACGTTCAGTGCTCGCCCCAAACGCCACTACAGTCCAGCGCCGTCAGAGATCGTGCAGCGTTTTCAGTTTCGCAATTGTAAGCAGAAAAGTAATCAAAGCATATCTAACTACGTTGCTGAGCTTCGACATCTCTCTGTGCACTGTGCTTTTGGAGATCAGTTAGATGCAATGCTGCAAGAGAGACTCGTGTGCGGGGTTGTGGATGAGGCGCTACAACGACGCCTACTGGCTGAACCCACGCTCACATTTAAAGAGGCAGAGGAAAAGGCATTAGCCGCCAAAACAGCATTGTTAAATGCTCGTCTGCTTCGTCAACAACAACAACCACAACAAGAATCACTGCCTCAAGATGTTCACTATGCAGCCCATACACATGCATCAGCACACAAAGTTGCAGCTACAGGTGAATATCAAAAATGTGATAAACCATGCTACAGGTGTGGCGGCCAGCACATCCCACAAGCCTGTAAGTTTTCCACTGCTGTATACCATTATTTCAAAAAAAGATTTGATAATTGTGCCACCTATTGGTCAAGCGTGATAAGCCAATAAATCATATTACTAGAGGTTTACATATGATTGTTCAGCCATTTTGACTAAAATAATCCTAAAATGGCTTAAGTTACTCATTTCTGCAGTTGGTCTGATGCTCCATGCTATGATTAGCTCCTCATTTTGCTGCAGGAGTGCTTGGCCCCGTAATTGCTGCTTGCAGCTATATTTTTCAATGGGTTTGTGCTCAGGAAACAACAAAAATTCTCAGAAAGAGCATGAGAGCGAGGAACTCTTTCCTTACCACTCTGCATACAGTGGCCATACTAATGTGCTCTGTATCCCTGATGTTATATAGAAAACTACCATTTAAAAATGGTACCGCTCAAATGAAAAATGCATGTGAAGGTGGCAAAAAATTTTTTTTTTAAATAATCAAAATAATCCTCTCCTGATATAAATGTAACTCCCTATGAATTAATGCTGCCTCCTCATCTACAGGATTCTGTATAAAACATGCCGTTTTTGTCATATTCATGATGAAAATGTGCAGTGAATAAAACAATGCATTTTGTCTTGTTTCCAATACAAATATCTAAAGATTCTTAAATCAAGATCCATTTTCTACATAAGAAAAAGGTATTTAGTCTTTTAGTGTATTTTTCTTATTTTGCAAATTTTCTGCCAATGGTAAAATGCACTTAGTTTTTTCCAACTGCTTACACACAAAATCTTTTCTTGTCACACAATTTCTGAAACCTGACACTCAAACACCAGAACCACACACCAATGTTTGCTTTTGAGATGTGTTTGTGATATTTTGAATGCAGTGCTTTATTTTTCAAGAGATGAGGCATTTTGTGTGTGCAATTCTTGGATGTGTGTAAAGTTTAGAGAAAAAAAAAAAAAAGGAGGCGAAGTTTCGAAAATGTGTAAGCAGTTGGAAAAAAAACAAACAAACAAAAAAAAACCTAATCAAGATTCCAAAATACTCTGTAAGAAAAGCATGTTTGCAACAGGAATGAATGAGGTATTTAAAAATGCCTTACTCTTTAAAAAGGGGGAGGAGACTGAAAGGAACTCTGGGTTTAGCAAGGAAAACCTGCTCCCGACCAGGGCATCGTTAGCCATCTATGGTCATTAGTTCCATGGAACTCTATTGGTAATGACAGAACTTGCAACCATAGTTGTTCTTGGGAAACGCACCCCTGGTTAGGTTCACAGAGTAAGTTACCACGGTAACTGACTCTGAGTATAAGCTACCTCTTCCAGAAACAGGCTTGACTTGCCCTGCTCTCTTGGGTTTGACAAACCTCCCATTCTGAAATGGAAAACCCAGAGTTTCCCTCATTTCAGGGTTAACACACTGTTTTCTTTTTATCTCCTTTCTGAAACAGGCCTCAGGTCATCTTTCAATTTCATGTCCAATCATAAATAAACTTGCCAAGGAAACTTTCAAGAGGATTAACAAATGTTATTGTATATATTATGTGCCTTTGTTATAAAATAAACATTTATTTGGAAGTATTCTGGAAAATATACATATTAATTACACTCTGACAATTATTTTAAGTTCTTTATACATCAAGGAAAGTTTAGCAAGACTCAAGTTCTTTTCAAAAATGGAAGTAGAAGTAAACATTACTTCTTTAATATTTATGAAAAATAAGAATTAAAGTTGCAGATAGATCTTCTCCATAGTTTCATTAGATTGTGTTGAAGTCTAGAGAAAGAAAATAAAGTTTGTTTATAACATCTTTCTTCAGTGTACAAACTTTCACGGTGCCCATACACATTGAGTCATTATTATGACAAAGTTTCTCATTAATGATGTTTTATTAACAAGGTTTGGGAGGAGCACAGATAATCAACCAATACAGCACAGGTGGAACTTGTTTAGCTAATCATCCTAACTAGCATGACACGTTTATATGTATACAGCCAACTCACCTCTGTCCCACGACAATTTTCCAGCATCCCTCCTCCACAGTGTTGCCAATTTAACAATTTTGTAGCTAGATTTAGTGACTTCCCCACCCCTTTTGGGGACTTTTTTCAAAAATTTAGGGACAAATATAGCAACTTCTTGGACAAACCTTCTCTAATTTCTTATCTTGCCCACTGATCTATATTTATTTATCTTCATTTACGTGCTCGTTTTTCATCTCTTTCACGACTGTTGGCTTGAGGTGTCCTGGGCCTAAGACCCCACACAGACAGCAAGATAGATAGATAGATAGATAGATTGTTATGTCATGAAACTCTAGATGACATAGGCTGATAGATTCTAACTCAATCTGATATAATCAAATCATTATTTACATGATGGAGCTGTTTGGTTTCTTTTCACATCTGCTGCCCATGAGCTGCTGCTCACCACTCAAATACTCAGCTATTGCTTGCTCTAGCAGTTACAGCACATTTCAGAAAACTTCCTCCTTCCCCAAAATCTGCTACAACAGTTGTTCCCGGGGGTCACTAAAAATTTGTGAGAGGCCATCACTCTAGTTTACAACGGCATTTTAGTGCCACCTTAAAAAAAAAAAAAATCTAAGATTACGAGATTAAAGTCGTAATATTTCGAGAATACAGTCGAAATGTTATGAGAATAAAATCGAAACACTACGAGAATAAAGTCGAAATGTTATGAAAATAAAATCGAAACACTACGAGAATAAAGTCGAAACACTACGAGAATAAAGTCGAAATGTTACGAGAATAAAGTCGAAACACTACGAGAATAAAGTAGAAACTACGACAATAAAGTCGAAACACTACGAGAATAAAGTCAAAGCTACGAGAATAAAGTCGAAATGTTATGAGAATAAAGTCGAAACACTATGAGAATAAAGTCGAAACACTATGAGAATAAAGTCGAAATACTATGAGAATAAAGTCGAAACACTACGAGAATAAAGTCGAAACACTACGAGAATAAAGTCGAAATACTATGAGAATAAAGTCGAAATACTACGAGAATAAAGTCGAAACGTTACGAGAATAAAGTCGAAATGTTACGAGAATAAAGTCGAAACACTACGAGAATAAAGTCGAAATGTTATGAGAATAAAATCGAAACACTACGAGAATAAAGTCGAAATGTTACGAGAATAAAGTCGAAACACTACGAGAATAAAGTCAAAACTACGAGAATAAAGTTGAAACACTACGAGAATAAAGTAGAAACTACGAGAATAAAGTTGAAACACTACGAGAATAAAGTTGAAACACTACGAGAATAAAGTCGAAACACTACGAGAATAAAGTTGAAACACTATGAGAATAAAGTCGAAACACTACGAGAACAAAGTAGAAACTACGAGAATAAAGTTGAAACACTACGAGAATAAAGTAGAAACTACGAGAATAAAGTTGAAACACTACGAGAATAAAGTCGAAACACTACGAGAATAAAGTAGAAACTACGAGAATAAAGTAGAAACTACAAGAATAAAGTCGAAATGTTACGAGAATAAAGTCGAAATGTTACGAGAATAAACTCGTAATATTTTTAGAAAAATCACAGAATTGCTAGAAACAATGGATGTGGAGGATTTGATTAAATCCTACTTTAGATTAGGATTTAGCAATAAGGAAATTCTTTGTCTTTTGGCGCATCAGCACGGAGTTATAATTAGTAAAAGGACACTGCAGCGGTTATGTAGGAAACTTAATTTATTCAGAAGAAAAAATCAGACAGACTTTGAGGAAATTGCCTCTTTTGTGCAGTCTGAAATGGCGACCAGTGGTCGACTCCAAGGATATCGATGGTTACATCTGCGTGCTATTCGAAGAGGATATGTTGTTTCTCAAGAGACTATGAGGATGGTGATCAAAGAAATCGACCCTGAAGGAGTTGAACATCGGCGCGCTCGACGTCTCCGACGTCGCCAGTACTTCAGCCGGGGTCCCAACGCGTTGTGGCATATGGATTCATATGATAAGCTGAAGCTGTATGGCATTGCAATTAATGGTTGCATTGACGGCTTCAGTCGGTTTGTGTTGTGGATGGAAGCGTACAATACAAACAGTGACCCCAAAGTAATTGCAGACTACTACATTTCCACTGTAAGCCGCATTGGGGGTTGTCCCGAGCGACTGCGCGCCGACCCAGGAACAGAAAATGGACACGTCAAAGACATGCAGGTTTTCCTGCGCAGAAACCACACGGACAGTTACACAGGAGAGAAAAGTTTTATGTATGGATGCAGCACAGCAAATCAACGCATAGAGGCATGGTGGAGCATACTGCGTAAACAAAGTGGACAACTTTGGATGGACATCTTTCAGACCCTCAAAGACGATGGGCATTTCTCTGGTGATTTCTTGGACAAAAATCTTATACAGTTCTGCTTCTTGAACCTTGTCCAGGTATGTAACAATTTATTAGGTATTTATTACGATTATGTCTAAAGGCTAATCATACAGTAATATCCACTTTGAACTGAAGTTCAAATACCAGATAAACAACTGGATTTAACTATTATGTGAAGTTCAAAGTGTTGTTTATGCAAGGATGTATTTTGTGCATATAAGTTGTGCAGTAAATAGTTATAGATAAAATGGTGACTCTTAATGACATTTTTAGTGTCAAAATTCATGAACAATAACTTTTGGGGGGGGGGGTATATGTATATGTATGATGGTGATTCTGCAGCTCAGTGTACATCCAGTTTTAATAATGAATGTCTTTATTTGTCATACAGAATGAGCTAGATGAAGTTGTGAGAACATGGAACACCCACCAAATAAGACCACGACCAGGCCAGGGATTGTTCGCCCAGTTCTCTTGTTCTCTTTGCCAGAAATTCATGGTGCAACAGAAGACAAACTTAAATCTGTTCTTCCTCAAGAAGTGGCTGCTTGCAAAGAGGAGTGCAAAGGGGCAGTACCCCTGTGACAAGACTGTATTTGAGCTCTGTGTTCTTCTTATGGAAGAAAAAGGATTAATTGCTCCTGTGGACCCATACCATGCAGCTGAACTGTACACTCTGTTAAGAAATGAGATACTAGAGAATATCTACAAAGAAAAACTTTACATGTTTGTATTTTAATGAAAGCATAATTAAATTTGAACTCAGATCTGTATTAGATTAGAGACCGTATTACAATAGTATGTGTATTACAGTGTTATGCTAATATATTTTATTATTTTGAGGTAAGTGTAATAAATATTTTTAATGAACAGTTGTGGTGTATTCTTATACAAACAAGAAATTACAGTACACCAATAACTAACCATAATCAACGTAATACATGCAAAATATTTAATACATTTTTAAAACATCATGAAAACATCTATGAGCAACAAGCATAACCCTCACAGTGACTGCATAAAGCATTTCAAAAACTTGCTAAGAACTCTCTTGATGTGCCTTTTGAAGTGGTATTTACTTGAACATTTTTATAACATTTAATATGAGCATATGAATCAATATGTAAACAAAACATGGAAACTAAACAAAGTATTTTCACAGAGAATATGTAAACCCTCCAAAAGTTGTTTTTGCATTACATGCTGTGACACTCCTAAGCTTGATCTCAAATAACTTTTCAAGTATACCATTTCAAGTATAAACCTGGTTTTCTTCAGAATTCTACATTCCATGAGTATAGCAATATAAATCAGTATTTAACCATAACGTAAACACAACATAAAAATGTATTTAAACATTTAACCAGAGAATATATGCAAAACCTCCAGCAGTTCTTGATATCAAATAACTTTTCAAGTATACCTTTTCAAGATACATTTTCAAGTATAAACCTGGTTTTCTTACATTCAGTGAGTATAGATATAAATCAGTATTTAACCATAATGAAAACAACAAAACGTATTCACACAGAGAATGTGCAAAACCTCAGGAGCTGTAATGTTCCTATGCTTAACCTTAAATTTGATACCATATTTTTTTCACAAATTCAATGGGTATAGACTTTTTAATCAATATATAAACCTAAGATGTAAACACAACACATACAGTGTATTTCCAGTTATCATATGCAAAGCTTCAGTGTAATACATTTAACGTTATGTTTTTAAGTATGAACCTGCTATTTCTTCAGAATTCTACATTTACAGACATTGAAAGGTATGTGTGTGTGTGTGTGTGTGTGTCTATGTCTGTGTGTGATGTGTGTGTTTAGAAAAATGTCCAGCTACACAATGTCCATGACCCAGATGTTGCTTTCCAGAACACAGTTAAATTCAGCACGGAATTGTGGGAAATTATCATAGGAGTCGGAGAGTTCTAGGACCATTCCACAGGTATGTCCAATTGGCCTTCTAGTGAAATCTGTCTGGAAGGTGAACTCTACATGAATAGTCTCTGTAACCACCAAATCGGAACCGGTACAGAATCTCAAAAATCTGCTGAGTTTGTCTTCGTCAGTTTCCCTGATGTACCTTTTCAAGTGATTGGCAACCTCTGTTTGATTTTCTGACATTTCTGGTGGGAACTTCAACAGTAGAAGTCACCTTTTTTGGTGTAGGCTTCAAGTCTTTGTATAGCTGTTGAATTTCTTCACAGCTGAGAGAGATCAGGCCTTTTGTGACCTCCCTCCAGCAGTCAATAACGAACATTGGTTTCTGAATGAGTTCCTTGTGAGCAATTTCATCAATTATTCCTGATAGAGAGGAAGCAGTGACCCTCCTCCTGCACTCATAAGTGTTCATGATGTCCAGAAGCTCATCCATGTCGACAGAGGAAAAGTCGTTGAGTGCTTGATTGAGAACATCTCGCTCCTGGCAGCTGACAAACTTCATGAAAGTTGCATTTAGGTCTGTATATACAGCCCCAAAGAGCATCTCCTCAAGCAATGGTGGAGCAAGCTTGATGGGCATGTATTTGCAGTCTTTAAACACTTTAAGAAGGACTCGCCCCACAGCTTTCCACTTGTCACTGCTGAAGTCATGCCTGAGGAAGGGCACTTTTACTGATGTTCCAACAGTGCAATGTTCATAGAAATCAGACCAGAAGCTACTGTACACATCACGAAGGACGCCTGGCCCACTACCTGCTTCCTCTGAGTTGTTGGGAAGTATACGTCTTACTGTCAAGGACTGGGTGACAATTTCGTGGTCAGAAAATGCCTCAATCATGTCGTTGAAGCTATGTGAGTAGTGTATGGTCAAATTCCTGTTCGGTAAATCATTAGGAACATTTTGTGGTGAGTTACAAGGGTCATGGACCACTGTGTCACTGAGAGAATCGTCCTCAATAGGCTGTTGCGGACCAAATGTGATCTCTGGGTCACTGCTGACATTGAGCACCATGCCAGCAAGATGGTCTTGTGAGGAATGTAGGCTAACGTCTTCATCAGAAATAAAAAAAACATCAGGAAGGGTATCCTGAGGCTCATATATCTCTAGTTGCTCATTTTCATTCTGAGAACAGTCAGCAACTTTTGTTGAATCTGAATTGGAGATGTCACTAGCCTGGTCAGATTCATCACTAGACTCCTCAGTCAAGCTCATTTTTGGACAAGTTGCTACATAGAAACGCAAAATGGGGAGTTTGACAGTGTTGTAAATCATTCCAACTGAGACATCCTTGGGGAGTGGATTTTGCTTGAAATCCCAAACTTCAAATTCAAAATCAGACTCTTCGCCTTTGGTGGAGTTTCCATTCTGAAAGAATAATGCCTTTCCTTCTTTTAGTATATCATCATATCTTGCCTCAGCATTTATCTGTAGTTTTCTGGTCCCCCCACCTTGCCTTGCTCGAACCTGTTTTATTACACCATTTTCATCATGAAGCCACCCAATTTCAATATTTCGTTTGCATGATTTTGCTTTGCAGCTTGCTTTTTTGTTTGATGTTTGTGGCTCCTCTTCATCCTCATTTGCCGCCTTTCTAATCTTCATTTTTTCTCTCAATTTGTCAAAAAGACCCAGCTTTCGCTTTGCAGATGGGGTCTGACGCCTGCAGTGCTTGCCACTTTCCTGCAGTGCTACTGTTTAGACTTATGTTCTTTAAATTTGGCTACGAGGTCATGCTGTGATGTATCAATCTTCTACTGGTCACACGGTTTCATATGAATTTGCAGGTTAGAGTTCACCAAACTTGAACTATGGTTTCCACTCTCTCGGATTTGCATATGAAATGTAAGTTAATGTAATGAAAAGTGTAGTGTGACTGCCCCATAATTAGGTATGATGGAGGTAAACTCTGCAGGACAGTGCCCTCCAGGACTGATGCTGCCCATCCCTGCAGTAGGTGCATGTTTAAAGGGATATTAGGTTGTGACAGGGCAGAGAAGTTTAGTTAGAAGTTTAGAAGTACTGTTATTGTTTACATGACAGGAGGGACTTTCGCACTGCTTTAGTTCCAGAACTAAAAGTACAGTACTAAAGTACTCGGACCATTTTGCGCAAACTATTTCCCAGTACCATTTAAAGGGTTGCATTCGCACCGACAGTGGGTACTAGGAAGTGAAAAATAGTTCCTAGAACTGTTTTAGACCCTACTCTGAAGTAGGAGCTAATTTAGTTCCTCCAAACAGAGTTCATGGAACTAAAACCATTCCTAGTTCCTGCGGTGCGAACACGCCAAAAAGTGGGTAGTTCCACAGTTAGTTCAGGTACTATGAAAAGGTTTCTGTGGTGCAAAAGGCCCTAGGGACTGTCTTTTAAAAGAAGGATAAAAGAAAATTTGAAAAAAAATTGTATTCTTATTATTTTTGTTATGTGTTCATATTTTATTTTAGTTGAACCATATTTTATTAGTTAGTTGAACCATATTCAATGTGCCTAATAACTTAATCAAATTAACCAAAACACCATACCTTTTGCTGCTTCATTGCTGTAATTTCTTCCTCAGGGATGCCTCGATCTCTTAGGAAATTGAAAATATCACTATTTTCCTCCATCATGGGGCTGCAAAGTAGTGCACAGAAGTGTTAAATTTAAATTGGATAACTTTAATATAATTTATAAGACTAGTGGGAAGAAACAGTGATAATGCATCTTTGGACAAAATTAATCTTTATGCCTTCTGCATGTATTTACCCTTTAATTTTTTTAAACCTTCAACAAATCTTGAAAATTATATACAGTACAGTACTGTGCAAAGTGTTTTGAATGTTAGACTTTGCTAAAGGGGGGGATGGATCCTTAAAAAATTTTTAGCTTTAACGTGTTTAATATTTCCAAATATTCATTAGGTGTAATATTCCAGGGACATTTTGTATGAAACAGCTGTCCGATAACAGGTCCACACAGAGATCTGATGTCAACCTCATCGAGCAAGTCTGGGATTACATTAAGAGACAGAGGACACTAAATCAAACAACTGTTGCAACATATGACACGCACATATGTTAACAGTTCTGCGCTGTGACGCATTATCAGAGGATAGAAAAAAAATCCATGTTTCGTGAACATAGAGCTAGCACAAACGTTCACAAATTCAACTCCGCTAACTTGAGTACTAAATTTCACTGCCAGTTTTTCCTGGTTATGATATTTACTGTATACGGTCAGTTAAGATAGTAAAAAAAAACACGATTGCTAGCATTAAAAATGCAGTACTCTCGGTTTTAACTGCAACGTTATCGTATAGCCTATCTATTCAATTCCATCAAACTACATTAACAAATGTGTACTAAAGAGTTTTTAATTAAGCTTACCTTTTAAATGATCGCTGGTGTTTGCAAGGCCTTCCGTAGAACTAAGAACTCACTGGCTCAGATGACGTGCTTAAACATAACAAACTACAACATTCACGTAAAAAAAAAATAATAATTTCGACTTTATTCTCGTAGTTTTGACTTTATTCTCATAGTGTTTCGACTTTATTCTCGTAACATTTCGACTTTATTCTCGTAGTGTTTCGACTTTATTCTCGTAACATTTCGACTTTATTCTCGTAGTTTCAACTTTATTCTCGTAACATTTCGACTTTATTCTCATAGTTTCGACTTTATTCTCGAAATATTACTTTATTCTCGTAACATTTCGACTTTATTCTCGCAACGTTTCGACTTTATTCTCGTAACATTTCGACTTTATTCTCGTAGTTTCAACTTTATTCTCGTAGTGTTTCGACTTTATTCTCGTAACATTTCGACTTTATTCTCGTAGTTTCAACTTTATTCTCGTAGTGTTTCGACTTTATTCTCGTAACATTTCGACTTTATTCTCGTAGTTTCAACTTTATTCTCGTAGTGTTTCGACTTTATTCTCGTAACATTTCGACTTTATTCTCATAGTTTCGACTTTATTCTCGAAATATTACTTTATTCTCGTAACATTTCGACTTTATTCTCGTAACGTTTCGACTTTATTCTCAAAATATTACGACTTTATTCTCGTAGTGTTTCGACTTTATTCTCGTAACATTTCGACTTTATTCTCGTAGTTTCGACTTTATTCTCCAAATATTAAGACTTTATTCTCGTAGTGTTTCGACTTTATTCTCGTAACATTTCGACTTTATTCTCGTAGTTTCAACTTTATTCTCGTAGTGTTTCGACTTTATTCTCGAAACATTTCGACTTTATTCTCGTAGTGTTTCGACTTTATTCTCGTAGTGTTTCGACTTTATTCTCGTAACATTTCGACTTTATTCTCGTAGTGTTTCGACTTTATTCTCGTAACATTTCGACTTTATTCTCGTAGTTTCAACTTTAATCTCGTAGTGTTTCGACTTTATTCTCGTAACATTTCGACTTTATTCTCGTAGTTTCAACTTTATTCTCGTAGTGTTTCGACTTTATTCTCGTAACATTTCGACTTTATTCTCATAGTTTCGACTTTATTCTCGAAATATTACTTTATTCTCGTAACATTTCGACTTTATTCTCGTAACGTTTCGACTTTATTCTCAAAATATTACGACTTTATTCTCGTAGTGTTTCGACTTTATTCTCGTAACATTTCGACTTTATTCTCGTAGTTTCGACTTTATTCTCCAAATATTAAGACTTTATTCTCGTAGTGTTTCGACTTTATTCTCGTAACATTTCGACTTTATTCTCGTAGTTTCAACTTTATTCTCGTAGTGTTTCGACTTTATTCTCGAAACATTTCGACTTTATTCTCGTAGTGTTTCGACTTTATTCTCGTAGTGTTTCGACTTTATTCTCGTAACATTTCGACTTTATTCTCGTAGTGTTTCGACTTTATTCTCGTAACATTTCGACTTTATTCTCGTAGTTTCAACTTTAATCTCGTAGTGTTTCGACTTTATTCTCGTAACATTTCGACTTTATTCTCGTAGTTTCAACTTTATTCTCGTAGTGTTTCGACTTTATTCTCGTAACATTTCGACTTTATTCTCGTAGTTTCAACTTTATTCTCGTAGTGTTTCGACTTTATTCTCGTAGTTTCAACTTTATTCTCGTAGTGTTTCGACTTTATTCTCGTAGTTTCAACTTTATTCTCGTAGTGTTTCGACTTTATTCTCGTAACATTTCGACTTTATTCTCGTAGTTTCAACTTTATTCTCGTAACATTTCGACTTTATTCTTTATTCTCAGATGACGTGCTTAAACATAACAAACTACAACATTCATGTAAAAAAAAAAAAATAATTACGACTTTATTCTCGTAGTGTTTCGACTTTATTCTCGTAGTTTTGACTTTATTCTCATAGTGTTTCGACTTTATTCTCGTAACATTTCGACTTTATTCTCGTAGTTTCAACTTTATTCTCGTAACATTTCGACTTTATTCTCGTAGTTTCAACTTTATTCTCGAAATATTACGACTTTATTCTCGTAGTGTTTCGACTTTATTCTCGTAGTTTCGACTTTATTCTCCAAATATTAAGACTTTATTCTCGTAGTGTTTCGACTTTATTCTCGTAGTTTCAACTTTATTCTCGTAGTGTTTCGACTTTATTCTCGTAACATTTCGACTTTATTCTCGTAGTGTTTCGACTTTATTCTCGTAGTTTCGACTTTATTCTCGTAACATTTCGACTTTATTCTCGTAACGTTTCGACTTTATTCTCGAAATATTACGACTTTATTCTCGTAGTGTTTCGACTTTATTCTCGTAACATTTCGACTTTATTCTCGTAACGTTTCGACTTTATTCTCGTAGTGTTTCGACTTTATTCTCGTAGTTTCGACTTTATTCTCGTAACATTTCGACTTTATTCTCGTAACGTTTCGACTTTATTCTCGAAATATTACGACTTTATTCTCGTAGTGTTTCGACTTTATTCTCGTAACATTTCGACTTTATTCTCGTAGTTTCAACTTTATTCTCCAAATATTAAGACTTTATTCTCGTAGTGTTTCGACTTTATTCTCGTAACATTTCGACTTTATTCTCGTAGTTTCGACTTTATTCTCGAAATATTACGACTTTAATCTCGTAATCTTAGATTTTTTAACATGGCACTAAAACGCCGTCATACTAGTTTGAGGGTTAAAATAAGGATAAAACGTTTACAGTGTGACAATAAATATTCACAATGATTAGCACTACTGCTTTATATTGTAATTATCATTAGAAACACATTTGATTACCGCTATGTGAACTCATAAATATTGTACAATGTTCAGTAAAGCAACACAGGCACAGCATGCAGCGTAGGTTTTGTTTTGTGTGACGATATGGTGGAAGGCAATGAAAAGTTTTATAAAGGGAAATTATAGAGATGAAAATATGAATGAATTACATGAATGCATCTCTAAAGCGAACCAACTATTTTCAGAAGAGTTTTGATGGCATTTTCTTTTCATCTTCCCTCCGTATAATGCCTAATAAACAGTGTTTTTATAAGCAGTGCTGCTTTTTTATAAGCAGTACAGAGGTTACCAGGGAAACAGCTCTATTTCTGTTGTTCCATAATCGCCACCTGCTGTCAGACATCGAGTTACATATTTATTCAGTCTGTCTGCCATTTTAGTTCAAACCAATGCAAAAATCATACCAGTTGTACAGTTTAACTGGTTGGTGGAAAATAAGCTCATGTATTTTTCATGTACGTTATATATGGGGGTTATTTCATGTAAAACCAGTAAAACCAGAGTAGTGATGCCCATTTTCTTTCTTTTTTGTTGGACAGGTAAAAGATGATTGGGTGTTTTTTGATTATTTCAATTGGGCCCATATTCACAAAACATCTTAAGGCTAAAAGTAGCACATAACTCGCCGATGTAGGAGAGAATATAAAAAATAATGGGTGTCAGTAGGACTCCTAAATTTTTGCTCTAAGAGTATTTCACAAAGCGTTTTAGCACTAAAACTAGCTCCTAAATCTGTGAAATGTTAGGAGTAGTGAAGAGGACTCCTAAGTCACTAAGACCAAGCCACAAACTATCCTAAAATGGCTGTTGCCGGCAATCTGCCTCGGAACGTAAACATTTTAGAAACATTTGACGATAATGAGTTTTTATAAAGGTATCACCTTTGGTTTTGGAGGTTATCCCAACTCCAAATTTTCCTTTGATTATATACTTGTTTTCATTAACCAGCTTGGCCAGAAGTAACAGCTCTTCTTGTGTCCAGTTTGGTTTTCTTTCATGTTTGCATGTCTTACTATCAGCCATGATTATTCCACTCTGTTAATTAAAAGGCTGTTTCTATGCATATTCACTAATTACGAGAAACACACATGTAAGAGGCTGACAATTAGCTGAACATATACTTCTTTAATTAGTGACACTTAGCCTGCATTTTAAAATCTTTATTTGAATGTGGCAATTCACATTTTTATTTTTAAACCTTTATTTGATTAGGGCAACATAATATTGCACTCTACAATATTTCTACGAATAAATCTCTGACGGAGACTATCAGCCAATCACTGTGGACAAGTTACAGCTTCAAGAATACAAGAGAAAGAAAAAATTTCCAGGAAACAGAAATATGCTGTGTGATCATTCGTTATTTCATTATTCTGCCAAGACATTTAGTCATTTTAAAGGGTTATGAAATGCATATCTTGAATTTTGAAATAAAAATAGGTTATTTATATCTTCTGGGTTTCATGTCAACATCACAGTATGTTACATGGTGAAACACTATAGTACTGTGATTTGTTCTACTATACCATATAGAGCATACTGTTTTAATGATAAAGCAGAAGGTACTTTGTATAATTCAGTACGTACTGTTACAGTATGCGACTGCAGCCACTGTTCCTTACAAATAATGTCAAACATGTTATCAATTGATGCATGTGATTAACTTTACACCACACTTCAGTACTCTCAGTATTTCATTTGAGCCTTCCTCTGGTGCCACTGCCTGAATGCAGCCCTTTCCACAGCATGAAACTTTCTGGAATTCTGCCTCCAATAACATGAACCTATAGTGGCAGTATTAATGAAAGTCTGTAACAACACACTTGTAGAAAGATAAGCCATATGTAAAACCTAAGCTATATTTGTCAGTTGTGCCTTCTGACTCCAAGACCTCATTGCCTTGAGCATCAGTGATCACGTAAGAATCAGTTACCCATTACTAGCTTTACTTTGTCCAGTGTGCTGGGTACATTTGCCTCTAAATCTGTGAAAAGCACAACCTGGCTGGATATAAGGTTCAGAGTGGTGTATGGATCTAAAAAACCTACGCAGAAATTCAGAACTATGTAAACTGAAGAATTAACCTTAAAAAAAACCCAGAACAATTACAATGGCAGTATGAATTAAACGGGACATCAGATGCAAAATTAACTTTTACATATTTTTTAAACATAAATGTGTGTTGGCAGAGTGTGTACACAACCACCCTACAATGATAAAAATCCACCCAGTGTTTTTTTTTTTTAAATCCCCAAAAATCATAAGCACTGCCTCAGATCAAGCCATTCACAGATTCTTGGCAAACTGACATCACACAGGCAGGCAACCTCCCATGACGAACACTGCCGTTTTAGCATTGACCCGCCCTGAGTGAGCTGTAAACAGTCCGCCCATTGTCTACACCCAGAGCGGGTGTAGACAAGAATGTCTCCTAAGCGATTGAGGTGTTCTGTTGTTGGATGTAATATGAATATAGCAGTCATCATTTACTCCCGACATCTGAGCTGCTGAAGACGCTGTGGATTAACGTTACTTTTGTTTTTGAACGAAATGAGCCCCCCGATCTACCTCAATGTTTGTTCCCCCAAATCATTCGTGATTCAGCTTCACCTACATAAGAAGTGAGTATAAGTATTTTTATGAATCTTTGGAAAATGCCTTTCCTAATAATGTGTAAGTTCCACGGCTAAAGTTTACTGTCTCATGAGAACGGCTCGTCACCTCCAGGGAAGAGAGGGGTGGAGTGAACAGAGCTCATTATCATTTAAAGGGACATGCACTGAAACGGGTCACTGTAAATAGAGCTGTTTTTGACAAGGTAAAAAGGGTGTTGTTTTACACAACCACTGAGAAATTTTAACCAAAGCATGTGTAGTAGTCTCTTGACTTAACAATAAATAGGAGAGAGAGAGAGAAGATTTAGTGGTTGCCAAAGCGGTCCTCTTTTGTTGTCTGAGGATGTGCTGCAGTTGTCACGGTAACTCTACTCTCTCAACTGTCACCCAGAGGCTGTTTCTCAACATGCGTTCTTCAGCGATCTTGCGTCCTTGTGTTCTCGCACTACGTCATCATTAACAGTCGAAGTTCAGTTCCAATTCTCAAGAACGCAAGAACAGAGGACGCATCAAAGTGCCAGGATGTGTTCTTGATATCGAGGATGCATCGATTGCAGACTTGCGCGGTGAACTCGCTTGCTGTCCGAGAAGTCATTGTGGCATAACAATGGCGGAGGAAGAAAGTGCTACGCACAACGGTAAGTTTTTAACGCCTTCTTAACGACAACAATACAAATATGCTTGTTAATAAATATATTAATTCAGATAAATAAATATGAGGTTGTTGACAAGTCAAGTATTTATTCCTCAGTACTTATGTATTTTGATTAAACTACACCAGCTTCTATCCTGAGGTAATTAGGCTTTTTCACACTTCCGCGTTTCTGGCTTCCGGATTGGCACTTGCAGGGTAAAAGTTTTTCCGGTGACAACAGCGGCTGTACTTAACAAGGATGAATTCGAGAATCAAAGTCCTTTTTTTTACAAAATAGATCCTATGAAAATGCTTGAACTGCTGGTACTCTACAAAGCCCAAACATTTCACAATTAACTGTTTGGTCAGCTTGGGTCATCACAAATACAAGTTTGTTTAATTCTATATGGTGGCAGTTATAATCAAAGTCTCTTTAAGGGTATTCTATAGTCTATTGTAATTCAGTTAGCTTTGCCATTCTGTCTACTGTGTCTAATTTTACATTATAGTTTCTTGTTGCTGATTAAATGTCTCCTCCGTTCAGGGTTTTTGTGAAAAACACAAAAACAGGTCAAAAAAAAAGGGGAACAATCTTAAAGAGAAATACAAGTTAAGACCACCTTTTTAAATTGAGTGTGTATGTATATGTGTGTGAGTGTATATGTATGTGTGTTTAACTATTTACTGTCACGAATCTGGTCCATGCTCTTCCGGACAATCACCACCAGAGGTCACCCACTCACAGCATTGACTCTTGCACCACATTACAGTTGTCATTCATCATCGGACTGCATTTCCCATAATCCATTGCACTGACGACACACACCTGATTTCACTGATCACCAATCAAACACACTACTTAAGCCATGGACTTCCTCTGTATTAGGGCCGAGTATTGTTAGCGTATATCTCTCTCATAGCGATAGCTACTTTACGGAGCCCTAGCCATAGTCTTAGTCTTGCCTTGCCTTGTTTATCTTGCCGTGTCTGACCCTGCCTGTGTTTCCTGGATTAACTCTTCACCTTGCCGTTTGGACTCTGTTCGCTCCCCGTTTGGATTATTGCTCTCGTTTCTGGATTATCTCTCTGCCTTGCCCCTTTGGATACTGTTC
>JAFVLL020012958.1:0-11437 GCA_021397915.2 Tor tambroides | reverse complement strand
TCGCACGGGATTAAGATCACAGACAACCTCCGCAATTATTACAAATGACTGGAGGTCACCAGGTAATACTAATCCCGTGCGAATAGGGCTTTAGACACGCATTCATGACGCGGAAGAGAAGAAATCGTTGAATAAAGTCGTTATTTTTGTTTTCTTTGCGCACAAAAAGTATTCTCATAGCTTCCACTGATGTTACATGGACTATTTTAAAGACGTCCTTACTACCTTTCTGGGCCTTGAACATAGTAGTTCTGTTGCTTGGGTCAGAAAGCTCTTGGATTTCATCAAAAATATCTTACTTTAAGTTCGGAAGATAAACGAAGGTCTTACGGGTTTGGAACGACATGAGGGTGAGTAATTAATGACAAAATACACAGATAAAGGTTTAGATTCAGGGTTCTCAACTCTGGTGTCATTTTAAAATGAAATTTTCCTCATGTTTCCTAGTATTTGAAATAAAAATGCATTTTTAAACTTCTGTAAATATTTTTCAAAGTTTCAAGAACATTTGAGTACTTTTTATAATAAAATACTATTTTAGTTATTCTACCTCAAAATGTCACATTTAATTCAATGTTACTTGCCATTTCTTTAGTAATTAATTATGAAAATTACTAGCAATTTCTTAGTGAAAATTGTTTTCTACACTGTGATGACAAAGCTTCATTCCAGAATCATTATACCCCAGCCTTTAGTGTCACATGATCTTTCAGAAATTATTCTAATATGCTGATTTGGTGCTCATAAACCTTTGTTATTATTTTTATTATCAATGCTGTAAACAGTTGTGCTGCTTAATATTTTTGTCGAAACAGTGATGCATTTTTTTCAGGTTTCTTTGATGACTATAAAATTCAAAGAGCATTTATTTTGAAATATAAATCTTTTGTAAGATTATGTGTCTTTACTGTCACTTTTGATCAATTTAATGCATCTTTGCTGAATAAATAGAAATTTTACTGACCCTAAACTTTTAAATGTTAGCGTAGGGCTCTATACTCATGGCAAAATGCCTGGCGTGAACCTATTGCTACTTAATTGGTACGAACCATTTAAACAAACATAGGCATGTAGATCCATCCTTGTTAGCAAACATGCTTTTGTCCGTTTCACATAACAAGGGGCTAAAATTAGGGTAGGTGATATGAATCTTCAGAAGTCCCCTTGTACCGCAACTTGCCCTGTTTTTCTGTTATTGTGTCCGATTTTCTTCGTGTAAATGTTTATGGGCACACACAGGGCTTCTGATGTGGCTAAAAGAAGCCTCATTGCATGCCGTGGCTGTAATGGCCTGTCCATAAAAGAATGCCTTGAGTGAAAGAGAAGTGATTACACTTAGAGGAACAGAGAGCGATCACCTCTCGTGCTCATCTGCTCACCATCTTTTCCACTCACTTTAACATGAATGGCAATCTTATGCAGTGATGTGGTAATGGAGGTCTGCACATTCACTCCATTGTTTTATTTAAATTAGCTAACTAATGGGGATGCTATTCCTTTCCTTCCCTTACAGAAAGGTGGTTGAAAATAGCAGCAAGTATTTTGAAAAATCAAATTTGTGAGAACATGTTAATGACAAATATGAGTGTCTATGAGAAGACAATCTCATTAAAATGCTTTAAAAATTCAGTTTAAAATGAGTGTTCACAATCATTACTGAACAAATTCAAAATCTATTTTTTTATTTGTTTTTTTAGTTTATTAAAATTAAATTACTATTAGTTTTTAAAATCTATTTTTGTAGGTATTTTTTTATTTATATAATTATCATAAATTTTTCATTGTATTTTTTAAATGATTTCACCTTTTTTAGGAGTTGCACCACATGACATTTTACAGTTTTATGATATTTTAAAAGACTCTGACATGCAGTCATGGGGGTCTCTCTATTATATTTTTTTCCTATTTTTATTTTTTATTATTATTACTACTATTAGTATTGTAATTATTTTTTTTTGTATGTTGGTTAATAATAATAATAACACGTTTTATTTACACGTTTATGAGTGGTCCACATCTATTATGGAAAGAATTTTTAAGAAATAACTATTTATAAAAAAGATTATGCCAATCTATGTAATAAGCTTTTAAGAATTCCATCCTTTTAAATATTTCCCTGATGTTTTTTGGCTTTATACTTCTCAAAAAACATTAAAATTAATTTATTAAAATATTAAAATTAATTAAAATCAATTTAAATTCAGGAATAATGCCATTTAACTCCAGTCAACAACTGAAGATTTTGAAACGCTTTGACTTACCAGTTCTTTTCTAAGCCAAACCAGAGCTTCGTCAATATTATCAAATCCTCCGAGGCTTCTAGAAATCAAGGCATTTTCTGGAGTCACTTGGGAATTCTGGGGTGTGACGTTGGGCTTCAGTCCAGCACCTTTCTCCAGCTCTGATGAGCCCTCTGACACAGCTAGGCCTTTGGAGCTTTGAGCTTCCACTCGTTCCTTCCACTCAAGATAGGACGGCCTTCTGGTCTCAAGTCTGAGCTTCTCAGTCAGTGCTTTCAGGTTTCTCAAATGATCATCTGGGGCAACCTCAAGGCCATCACAGTCCTCTATATTAATCTGAGGTATTGAGCTGGCATCCATGGCCTTTTGAGGAAGTGGTTAGAGTCGCCAAAAATAAACAGTGAAAATCAATTTAAGTGGTCAGATGATCTCATTGCCTTGTTGGATCAATAAAGATACAGTAGACCTTTGGATTTGCTTGCAGTAACCAGGATGGTGTGTCTGTGGGGCTATAAAATAAATCAACAATACAGATATTGAGCTTCCTTTATTCCAGTAGTATCATCTCCGTAGTGTAGCCATCCTAACACATCTTGCTTCTTGATCCTTTCCTTAAATTGAAACAAACGTGGTTACCTTTTTACCATTTTTTACCAATTTTAGGCCTAATATTAAACATTTATGTATTTTAGTAGCTTATAAAATTTCCATACATTTCAATTTGTAAGTTTTAACACAAACAAACTAATGCACTTAATGTGATGCATATTTGTCAGTCATACACAACTGAAACAAGTAAGAGTTTGTCATAGTACCAATAAACTGAATGTACATGATACACAATAGCCTAAAATACTATAGATTTTTTATTTATAACTATTTATAATTAATATTCTAACTGTTTGATCAAACA
Organism: Tor tambroides; assembly: GCA_021397915.2. Taxonomy (NCBI): domain Eukaryota; kingdom Metazoa; phylum Chordata; class Actinopteri; order Cypriniformes; family Cyprinidae; genus Tor; species Tor tambroides. The sequence goes on along the minus strand of JAFVLL020012958.1, from coordinate 8,284 downwards.
TTTTAACTAATTGAATTTTAACTGATTGAATATGGCTGGCTAGCCATATTCAATTTTTCTGAGTGACGACTGTTTCAACACCAAATTTTTTCAGTGTAGATGCAAATACCTAATAATAACAACTCTAAAAAAGTAATACATTTAAAATACATTTATTTCATACTAAGTAGTTCAAATCTATTAACATATTTACTGATATATCACTCGAGAATTACTGATATAAAAATTGTAATTGAACTTTATTTGGAGTATCACTTGTGCGCAATGCACATTTCTTAATATTAAGCCTAAAATGTATTTTAATGTCACTGTTGGTGAGGATTGTATGATCTTTGAATAATATCAGTCTTTATAAGGAAAATATTTAAAGTGTACCTGAAGTATACTTGCAATAGTACCCCTTTAGCACTATTAAATATACTTCAGTACATCTTTAGCTGGACTTCAGCACTACTTCTGCACAATTAAAGTACATTAAGTACAAAATTAGTTGTTCCAGTTTGCAAACTTTAACTATATCATTTTAAAATTACAATTGCAGGGCATTTTTATTTAGTACATAAATGTATTTGTAGTATACTTAGCATGAAATAAATGTATTTCAAATACATTTTAGTATATTTCTTTTTTTAAGTGTAAGTGAAAAAGTTTAAGGGAAAGACAAATGATGTATTTGACATGCATAATTTGGTTTTAATTTGTGTAATTAGAAGTTATTTCTATTCGTCTGGAGTAAATCATGGTTAAAATGGGAAGTTTACTGATCACATGGACGCTTTCCATCTATGCCTCATATCTCACTGTGGATCTTAGAAAGCTGGTTGGCATAGCAACTAAGCCCAGCCTATGAGTCAGCAGCACTGAAGACTGTCTGCTCTAAAAAACTAAATGTCACTCGTCACTACAGCAGCCAGACCTGTGTCAATCACCAAAGATATAATGCTGCTCAATTACAGCCTCTCATTACTCTAATACAGACAAGCAAAACTGCTGCCGAGAAGACAATCACATGAAGTTCTGTTTCACAGCAAAGCATCAGCATTGTGCTTATAATCTTATTGGTCTCAGGACCACCCACATTTTTAATGCTTTCCCGCAAAGCTGTCTGTCCAATGTACTTGTGATATAGTTTGGCGCATTGCCTTGACGCATTTCATCATTGCAGCTGCGCTAAGATTGTGTTCTTCCCATAAGAGGAGTGTGTTGGTTGTTAAATGGCCTCACATTAACCTCCACACGGCTGCGGGACTAATCACACTCCTGAAGTCTCGGCTCATTTAGTGCTTTGTTCCACCTCCTGCACTGTGTGTGGCAGCACTAACGTGACTCATCTCACAGGGGGATCCATTCATCCCAGACCACTCTCACTTCAGTCTGAAAAAATGTGCTTCTCAAAACACTTACTGACTAAATACCTAGACTTTAAAATATGAGGCAAACTAATGGTGAAATAAGGCCTGAGACTCTACAAAGAGAATCAAAATACTGTATGGAATGTAAGAAACAAATTGCAGCATGACTATATATAAAAGCCTGTTATTAAGACTAAACAAGCTTTGCAGGTTTTGCTTTTGCACTTACTTGATATAATAAAACTTAGCACTTTATTTTACAGTCCTGTTCTGCATGTACATACTATGTACTTATTATAGTAATTACAATAACTGGTTAATAACTAGGTACTGAACCTGAATCTACACATAAACCTAACCTTAACCCATGTGGTTACCTTATATTACCCAGTACTTTCTTAGGTAAGTACTCTGTATGTGTAAGTGCACATACTGTAAAATAAAGTGCAACCTATAATATAATATAATATCCTGGAAGATTTCAAACTTTTTTATTCTCTTTTCTTGAATAATATTGGTTTTGAGTGCTGTGTCTTTCCACACTCTCTAAAGTATTATATTTAGAATGCAGATCTCAAGGGAAAAATGCTCCTTTTTCCAGACATATCAAATGTTCTTCGGGCCAAACAGACAGTTTGGAACACTAGGCATGACTGCATTTATCCATGTCTAATTAGATGCGGTGAACCTTACTGTCGTATATCTGGAGTGCAAATCTTGGTTTCTCAGCATAAAATGATTCTCATATTTGGAGTGAAAATGAACTGGCCAGAGTCTCACTTCACAATCATGGTCATAAATAATGCCTTGATGTCTAATAACTTTCAGTTGAAGCTGTTAGTTGTCTAACAACATGTAACAGCATTACTTTGATTATTACCAAATAGTTTATTTATTAACACGTCACATAGCAATGATTAATTGAGCCCATGTAAATACAGACGAAATGAATAACTGGGTGTTGAATAACTCATGTCTAGACAATTCAGGAACCTGAAATTTGTTTACTTTTCTTTTTTAAAGACAGTAGTACACCAGCAGATACATACAGATCCTGCATAGAAAAGTCATTTAAAGTCATTTAGGCTGTTAAGTCATCTAAAACGTACTGAACTCAGTGGGACAGGCAAAGTATTAGCCAGCTCAATAGTGACTCATTAAGAACATTTGAATATTTGATCTAGTTTATATGAGGTTTAGAGAGTCTCTTTATGCAGACAGATTAAGGAAAAGATGATTCTTACCTTCATAGTAGTTTGTCAGGTACTTGTACTCCCCGCGTCCTGCTCTACTGGAGAGCACAATAACACTGCTTTTACTCCACACTTGTTTCTTGAATGAGATGAGAGGCTTGAATGGAGGAGGGGCGTAAATTGCGTCAGGTTGTGGTTGTCGTGGAGACGGTAAAGAATCTGCACAAAGCCGAGCGATTCCAGCAGCATCTCCCGGATCTCACAGCGAGGAGAGACCAACTCACACTCCTCTAAAACTGTTATACTCTTGCATCATATATATATATATATAGAGAGAGAGAGAGAGAGAGAGAGAGAGAGAGAGAGAGATATTATCACTTAAAACTTTTTAAATGCCTCATTTTACATGTAATTCCGCATACATTTAATTCTAAATATTTATTTGTAGAACTGCGCAGTCTTTCCGAGAATGCGTTATAGTGTGTATTTCAGTTCTTTAAAAAGTAGAAAGACCAGAAAAGTAAAAGACCGCATTGTTTCGTGATATGTCTGTTTCCAAATACTTATTAAGACTGAAATGCATAAATGGTTAATATTTAAACTGCCTGTTGATGGCCATGTATTAGGTTATGTTTGTGTGACCTCTGGTGGAGAATGTTGATAATAAAACTTGTATTAGTCATATTCTTTTTACATAAGTAGGCTATCAAAAGTTAGATTAGTTGGAATTTCTATTTTCACTTGACGGTAGGCCTATAGAGGTTCGCGAACCTTTCGTCTGAGGAGGTAACGGCTAATCGTTTTTGTTCACATTAGATCGTTTTCGGACGGAATATTGACAGAACATAAATACTTGATCATATAATTAAATAATACAAATATATCACAAACACTGCATATTTTAAGCGGACGCCAAAGAAAATTCGTCAGAAACTTTTCGTATTTTCAACTTGATCCCTCTGAAAATCATTCTAATTACATCCACTGGTTAAAATAATATTGTACACAACAAAAAGTAATTATTTAGAATAACAGTAGATGATATAGTGACATTTAAAACTAACATTTAGACTAAAGTAGCCCTAACAAATATTATTACACACTAAAAAACTATTTAAAAAATAAAATGAATAGTGTTGTTAGCGTAGCGCTAATGATTTTTTCCTTCTCCTAATGAGATTCTTTTTGGTGAGAGAGAAATAGGCGGGACTTCCTGTGTTCGACCCTGTGTTTATTTTTTGCAGAGCCAAATATCGTCCACAGAGGTAAGCTGAACGTTTACTTGCCTTCACACGGGTTGGATTCGTTTAATTGCAAATGCACCCGTTTTCACTGTGAAGGTGCTTGATGTTGTAGACGTTTTCATAATGTATTGTAATGAAATAAAGCGTTGTCATAGATCATGCACTGCGCTAACTTGAGCTATACGGTTTTCCGTTCGTTTACACCAGCTGCTGTTAAACAGAGAAGCGCACTGGTTATTTGAGGATAATGTTATAGAATATTATTTTAGACCCAACAGGGTAGATGTATTCAAAAAGAAGGACACCAGTGAAGCGCGAGCACCGTTATGGGTTGCAGAAATGCGCTGCATTGTGTATGATGTCATCATCTTCCATTTTTACTGACGCACTGTACAATTGAATTATTTTGGTACATTTGACGTCCGTTTCAACCTGCTAGAGCGTTTATAGTCCGAAATGTATCCAGTTAGTTGTTACATTATGTATAAAAAAATGCACCTGTTAACTGAGCAGGCGCGCTGAAAGTAGGCTGCACTACCATGACCGAATATGACATACATAGCCGTACATACATGCAGCGACATTCATATATTACAGAACAATGCGCGACCGACTGCATTTTGTAAGACAGATAGTAAGGGAATTTTTTTTTAAACTTTTAAACAATGTATCAGTTTTGTTCGCTCTTATTTAATAAGGAGGTGAGTCATTGTTGTGTAATGTTTTTTCCCATTTCTCTTTTCATTTTATTCCACTCTGAGGAAGATCTTTTGAAGTGTTGCATTCCCCTGTGTGAAATCATTAACTGTGGTTTACAATAAACTATATTATAATAAAATGAAAATAAAATATAATAAAATAAAGTGAAAATGTTAAAATAATATATAAAAATTTGTTTTATCTTTTTAATTTATTTTTATTTAGACCCCCCCCCCCCCCTCCCAAAAAATCCATATTGATCTTTTGCAGAGTTGCATTCCACTGTGTATGTGTGTTTTAATATCAGTTAATATGTTAGAGATTAAATATTAATCAGACATTATTAACACATTGAATCAGATTAAGCCAACATTCTGGTTTCTAGTAATCTGAATAAATATAAACACCTTATTCAGAATATCCACTGTAACCAAACATTGATTTATCTGCACATGTCCAAACAAAATATTTCTGGGTGATATTAGATACAGACAGTTTTGAAAAGTCAAGTTGTTGAAGAAAAACTCGTTTTGAATGATTTTACATACATATTACAAAATTTACGTAACAAGATTACACTTTTATGGGATTGTGTTTACATTAAATTAGAAATTAATATGCATATCTTAGTTTATTTTCAATTTCCTTCTTGTATGTACACAGGAATTCCAATAACTGATAAAGTTGTACCTACACCGTTGATGTTAATCACAAAATGATGTGCATGTAAATGTGGTCAATGGTCAAAACTTTCTTTCCTTCCTCGTTCATGCCTACAATGAATTTGCTTTTTATAGGTCTTCCTTTCGTCGAACATCTTGCATCATGCCAGACCTCTTAGTGATGAAGAGCTGCTTCCTGAGTTCCTTATTAGTACTGCTTCAGACATCGAGCTCACAGCAGGACGAGCAAAGCCAGCTGCTACTGGTGTCCTTTGATGGCTTCCGCTGGGACTATGTGAATCGAGTACCCACACCCAATTTCCGTGCCCTGATGGATGAGGGTGTGCAGGTGGAACAAGTGGAGAACACCTACATCACCAAGACCTACCCGAACCACTACACCTTAGTGACAGGATTACACGCCGAAACCCACGGCATTGTCGCTAACGAAATGTACGACCCCATTCACAACCGCTCCTTTTCCATGGAGGGACCGGAAGTGTACAATGCATGGTGGTGGGAGGAGGCCGTGCCGTTGTGGGTCACCAATCAAAAGGCGGGGCGGAAGAGCGGAGCTGCCATGTGGCCTGGATCAGATGTAGAGATTGGTGGAGCGTACCCAACACATTACTTGAGTTATAATGCGTCAATGCCATTTGAGACCCGAGTCGAGAAACTCATTGACTGGTTCTCAGGGCCAGAGGCCATCAATTTTGGTGTCTTGTATTGGGAGGAGCCAGACGAGAGCGGGCATAACTTGGGGCCGGAGAGCCCACTAATGGATGTAGTCATAGCAGACATCGATGAGAAGTTGGGATTCCTCAGGGGAAAGCTCAAAACCGCTGGCCTTTATGACAAAGTCAATCTCATTGTTACGAGTGATCATGGAATGACACAGTTATCACATGATAAGATTATTGAGCTGGACACCTACGTCAGCCGCGATCTTTACACATGGATAGACAAGAGCCCTGTAGTTGGCATTTTGCCAAAAGAAGGTAAGAATGAATATGTGACCATGGACCACAAAACCAGTCTTAAGTAGCACGGGTATATTTGTAGCAATAGCCAAAAATACATGGTATGGGTCAAAATGATCGATTTTTCTTTTATCCCAAAAATCATTAGGATATTAAGTAAAGATCATGTTCCATGAAGATATTTTGTACATTTCCTACCGTGAATATATTAAAACTTAATTTTTGATTAGTCATATACATTGCTAAGAACTTCATTTGGACGGCTTTAAAGGCGATTTTCTCAGTATTTAGATTTTTTTGCATCCTCAGATTCCAGATTTTTGTATCTTGGCCAAACATTATCCTATCCTAACAAACCATACATCAATGGAAAGTTTATTTATTCAGCTTTCAGATGATGTATAAATCTCAATTTCAAAAAATTGACCCTTATGTGGTCCAAGGTCACGTATAAGGTTTTTGTTATTGCTTATTACACTAGTCATGTAATTGGGTGTTTCTTCCACTTCCTTCTTTTTCTTTTTGTTAAACAAAAGATCACATTAATGTATGGGTGGGCAGTATGACCAAAATCACGATATGAGTAATTTTATTTCACGGTAACGATACCGTATATCACGATATAGTTGTTTTTGCTTTAATAAGGTCTTTATGATATCAAAACTTTTTCATACCATAAAAATGTCATAATTCTTGGCACCAGTGTCAGTATCACAAAAAACTAATACTAGCCTAAAAAAAAAAAATCAAGCTTACTGAAAACAAGTAAACAAGCAGCAATTAAATAAGAATAATAAACTAATTCCAAGCAATAGGGCAAAAAAACTGCAGTTGAACAAATAAATAAGAAATGTTACATATATTGTATAAAGTAATCAAATGTATAAAAACAATACATATTATGCACTATTTAAATTAAATATTTATTTCTTCTCATAAAAGTTACAAAAGTGATTTAGCCAAGAGCAGTGAGAGATTTTCTCTCTTTTGTTGTTTGATTAACATGAATGACAGACAGCAGGAATATGAGACTGCTGTCACTTTAAGAGCTGCCCGGATCCAATATAGTGTTACACGTGCGTTTTCTTTCTCAGCTGTTTGCTTTCACTTAAATTACTGTGTTTACAAGGATACTTGCAAAGACAGACATTTTGACACATACAAGTGTTTGTGTATTTAACCGTTCAAGGCCTATAAAGCAGCAAACTCTGATCAGTACTCCCGCGGTCTGTGATCACCGTCTTCACGTGCGCGCATCTCTGACAGCGCTCAGAAACAGTCTCTCAGACAGCATGTGTATAGCGAAATAAGTTCTCATTCGCTGCTGATAGCGTTTCAATGACTTAAAATCACTTGTTTTTAAACTGCAGTGCTTAAAAAAGTTTTGCAAAGTCTTCATTACCACGTAAGCGACACGCGAGCGTCTAACCGCGATAGAGACAGTAGTCCAAAATCTCTAACGTTACCCGTTGAAAAATTTCTACCGGTTAATCTTGTCTACCAGTATATCGCCCACCCCTACATTAATACTGTATTGGAAAGTTTTACCAGGCCTTCATCTTATATTTTTGGTATTTTTCAAAAGCCTTTTTTAGATTTTATCATTTTACTCATTTCCAGACCTGTATAAAAATCCATCATAAAATGTGAATTATAAAAACTATGATAATCTAAACCAGGTTTTTCTAAACTGGGGTTCTTGAGGGAACTTCAGGGGGTTTGTGAGTTGATAAAAACTAAATATTAATTAAATCTTAAAAATGTATATATACCTATATATTTTGTGACCATTAACCAGCATTAGAGAACCATAAACATGCAAATGGGCTGTTAAATTATTGAAATATTACTACAGATAAATATTTTCTGTCAAAGGGGTCTAAATAAAGAGTGAATGAAGAGTGAAAAAATGATCATTTCAGTAAATAAATCAAGTATTTTGTGAGCAAAATATTTTTATTGTGCATCATTTCCAATCAAGTTTTAACTTTATGCAAAAAGTATAAAAAAAACATTATTATATATTTAGGATGCATAAAACCTAGCTATGAAATTATCCTTACCGTTATTATCTTCACAGAATAGAGTACAACAAAATATGCCTTTTTAAAAGGCAAAATATGCCTATAGTTTAAGAAACACCCATTCATCACT
>JAFVLL020012957.1:0-13479 GCA_021397915.2 Tor tambroides | reverse complement strand
GTCAGTTTCTGAGGGAACATGTGCACGATGAGGGCGTGAAGCGTCTCCATGCTGGTCAGCTCATGAGTGATGTGCACCCGCCGCGTCTCGTCACCGAACTGCAAGAACAGCACCGCTAGAAAGACACAAAAAATTGATTTAGTTGATATTTGATATGCAATACAACAGTAAAATGGTATAAAAGTGGGGTGATACAAACAGTGAAACATTCTCTTTCAGCTATACAAAATATTGAACGCTGCCTGTCCAATCAAATTAGTGAACCAGAACTAACCGTATATAATTGATTTAGTCAGACTCAGTCTGAATGGTTGCGTAACTGCTAAGAGTGTAAAAATTCCCTCCCTGATTCACCCAGAGCATTCATTGAAATTAAGCTGCAAAATTGACTCATGCAGTGAAATAAATCTATAGTTATGTAGATGCTTCACTTACACTGCATTCAAAGTACATATTTTTATCAGTTCATGCACTCTCTGGGAATCAAACCCATGACACTGATGTTGCTAGCGCAATAATCTAAGGTTTGAGCTACAGGAAAGTAGATGTATTTCAATTTTACGACAAATTTCTACACTGTTAAAAATTGCTGTTAATTTACGGCCAAATTTCAAAAAAAGTGTTATGCTGTATTTGCAAAAACAGTAGCCAACTGTAAATTTCACCAACAGTAAGACACAGTTAATTTTACAGTAACTTGCTGGCAACCAAGCTGCCAGTTCTTTACTGTTTTTTAATAAACAGTAGTCAACTGTAATTTTACCCAACAGCAAGATACTGTTAATTTTACAGTAACTGTTCTGGTTATTTACATAATTTTATTCATTTATTGCTATGGATGTAAAAAAGAAAAATAGCAGGCTGTGTTGATTTTCACATATGCCATGTATATGTTGTTATTTAAGAGTCTGCATAATAATAAAATAATAATAATAATAATAATTTTTACAGTAACTTGCTGGCAACCAAGCTGCCAGTTCTTTACTGTTTTTTAACAGGAAAATATTTAACAGTGTATGTATTTTTTTTTAATTAATAATTTTATTCAGCAAAGATGCATTAAAATGATCAAAGGTGACAGAATGAATATTTCTAATTTTAAAAAATTTTTCTTTTTCAAATAAATGCTGTTCTTTTGAAATGCTGTTCTTTCTATTCATCAAAGAATCCAGAAAATCACCATTTCTACAAAATATTAAGCATAAATCGGTTTTCAACATTGATAATAATAATAATAAATGCTTCTTGAGCAGCAAATCAGCATATAAGAATGATTTCTTAAGGATCATTTGACATTGAAGACTACAGTAATGATACTGAAAATTCAGCTTTACATCACAGAAATAAATTACATTTTAAAAAATATTCAGATAGAAAACTGTTATTTGAAATAAGAAAAATAATTCACAATATTTCTGTTTTTACTGTATTTTTTTATCAAATAAATGCAGTCATGGAGAGCGTAAATGACTTCTTACAACTCTAAACTTTTAAATGGTAGAAATATGAACATAGAATAAAAAGGTACTTACTTAAGTATTAAGTTTTTAATAGTAAGTATTTAATAGTATTTAATTAATAGCTAATAGTAAGTATTTAATAGTAAATAAGGTAAGTATTTACTTACAATTAAATAAATGGTAAATGGCAGAGCAACAGAGCAAAATAGATTTATTAAATTATAAAATTGAATTTTATATATATATATATATATATATATATATATATATAATATTTTATACAGACACACACACTAACACACTTCAATAAATAAAAACTCTAATGTCATCTGATTTAAAACACTTGTTAAAATATTACTTTTTGAGCACATGAACATACCAATATTTACATGCCAAAAGCTAGCTTCAGTATTTAGCATCAAGGTCCTTGAGGATTGTAATCTACGCCCAATATGGAGGTTAGCCAATCAAAACAGAGGTTATTTATATATAAGGTAGAAGTATAAAAGCTTCATGAGCAACAAAGCCAGGTCAGATAGAGAGGGCAAAACGGTCTAAATTAATGAAATGTAGCATGAAAGCACGAAACACTAATAGTAGAAATAAAATGCTACAGAAGTGTAGAAGTGTCATACCTGGCGCTCTCAGTTTAGCCTGGCTGGGCGATCGTGCCAGTGGAAGACTCTGTCTGAGGATGTTGGAGCGACTGAAGCCCAACGGCAGCTCGGCGTCGGCCATGCTTTCCAAACTCTCCGCAGACGCATAACACAGTCGCCCTCCTACCTGCTCGCCCAGCGACTGCTGCTGCAGCCCCGCAGCGCCGCGTGGAGTCCGCGCCTGCAGGAGACCGACGGAGAGACAGAGACAGACGGATCAGTGTGTGTGAGGGATTGTGTGAGGGAGTGAGGGTGTGAGGAAGGGAGGGAGGGAACGTTCTCTCTAATTGCTCGTATTGCAGAAGTCGCAGTTTTGCAAGGGTAATGAAACCCCTGTGATGGGAAGGCAAAAGAGCGCCTAGGGAAAATTAGGATGTGCGTGCGTGCGTCTTGTGTGTGTGTGTGTGTGTGTCCAAAGTGGTGAAAGGAAACCCATGCAGGCTAAAACATTCTCAAATCATGCTGATAACATGATCATGTGAGCTCGACTGCTGCTGTCGCTGAAGCAAAAGAAGACAAACCACATTAGACATCCTCAAATTCATGTCGATTTTTCAATTTAGCTTTTCATTTAAAGTGTTATTGTTAAAAAATCTGATGTCAGTAAGGTTTTTGAAAGGTCTCATGCTCAAGGATGAAGCTATTTGATAAAAAAATATATACTTAAAATGGTAGTATTGTGAAATATTTCATTTTAAATTAAATGTTTTTTTATTTGATAATTGTAATTTATTCCTGTGATCAAAGCTGAATTTTCAGCATCATTACTCCAGTCTTCAGTATCACATGATCCTTCAGAAATCATTCTAATATGCTGATTTGCTGCTCAAGATACATTTTATTATTATAAGTGTTGAAAATAGTTATGGTGCTTCATGTTTTTGTGGAAACTGATACATTTTGTATTCTTTGATAAATAGAAAGTTCAAAAGAACAGCATTTGTTTGAAATAGAAACCTTTTGTAACATTATAAATGTCTTAAATGACATTTTTGATCAAATAAATGCATCCTTCCTGAATAACAATATTAATTTAAATTATAAACTAAATAAATCGACCTGACCCCAAACCTTTGAACAGTAGTGAATGTATTGACAAAGAAAAATCTGTTTAAAATACCTATTCAAAGTATATTTCTAAATATTTAAAATTAAACAATATATTCTCAATCACCATAATTAAAAATAGAGCTAAATTTATAATGTATAATACAAAAAAGTCAGTATGATGTTCGAGAGGTTTCCTAAACAAGCCAAAATGTCAAACTGTTTATCAGATAACTACAAAACTACATGCAAACACTCAATTTTTACAACTTTTCAAAGGAAATTTTTCTACTCACACTAATATCTGCTTTCTTTAAATCTCAGAACAGCACATGTGGATGTCAGAGATGTGGCAGTGTGTAAAAGAAAAAGTTTGCAACCTCTTAACCTGACCACACTGCACCTCTGATTGGCTAATACGTTTTGATTGACATGCATTCTAGCCAATCAGAATGCATGTAGGCTTGATGGACAGGACAGATGTTTGCAGCTGTGCCCCTCCATGCCAAATTCCACAGGTGTTAACAGTCCTGGAATACCGTTCTAGTGAGAGATGTAATCAGGAATGTGCTGTAAGTTTCAAACATTTAATTACAAACCAAATAAAGTGAAGAGTTTGGCAATATATTGCAGCTGGATGCAGAAATCTAGTGAGAAACGCAGCATCATTGATTCTGGCATCTGTCTCTGTGGGCTACAGGTTAATGGCTTCACAATAAGTGTGAATTAACCTCATTTCCCTTTAATAAATACATTAATTAGCATGACAGCATCAACAGGACAGCGCTCACTGATTGAGAAGTGTGGCCGTGTGTTTATGTGGCCAGTGAGGGAGCTTTGCTATTGACTTGACAACAACAAGGGAGTGTGTAAAGTGTAAATTTGTGTAAATTTATTGTCACTGAGTTATATAAATACACACACACACACACGTGTTATTTTGATATCACCGAGATATATAGTTTTTATTCATATTTAGACTTAGTTATTTTTATATACTATGTATTCATTTTAATTTTAAAGTTTTAGTGAGTGTTGTTTGGTTCTGTCTTTTTTTTTAAAGTCAGTATAGTTTTTATTCACTATATTTCAGTTTTAGTTATTTTAGTATCAAGATAAACTAAATAACAATGAAAAATGTTGTAGCTGAAATAGAATATTTTTAGAATTGTTTATATATTATTTTATTTCAGTTAAAATCAATTTATAACACTTTATGCTTTTGTGTGTTTTTTAGTTAATTATAATAACCCTGACCCTTAATTATAATAACACAGCTTTGTTTTTTGATCTATATAATTTTTATTCATTTGTATTTCAGTTTTAGTTATTTTAGTTTCAAGTTAAACTAAATGACAATGAAAAATGTTGTAGCTGAGATTAAATATTTCAAGGGTTTTTATATTTTATTTTATTTTGGTTAAAGTCTATTTTTTTAATGTTTTTATGGTTTATTGTTAATTATAATTCAGCTTTTTATAGTTGTTTTGTTTATTTTATATATATTTTTATTAATGTGAAGTGAAATGAGAAATGTTGATTTGGCAATTTGCTAGAATAAAATAAGTTTAAGTTTTGATATTTTATTTTAGTGAAAATTTATATTTTTAAAGTAACAAAATTAATTTTCATTTTGTGGTTTTAATTTTAGTTTTGGTGAACTATAATAACCCTAACACACATAATTGTTATTTTTATTCGTTTTTAATTTCTGTGAAGTTTTTATTAATTTTTATTTCAGTTTTTGTTTCAGTTATGTTCGTGCATCAAGTTAACCTAAATGAAACTGAGAAATACTGCCTTGGCAACAAGCGAAAATAAAATAAAATAAGTTTAAGACTTTTTTTAAATATTTTATTTCTATTAAAGTTTATTTTATTTCAAGTAACAACAATTTTAAATACATTTTTATGGTTTTAATTTAAGTTTTATTTAACAATAATAACCCTGACACACACAAGACAATAGAAAGCGCATCTCATTAAATGGACATGAAATGTCAATGTCGTTGAGAGTATTTGAGAGTATGTGCTCCTGACAAAAACGAGATGGCTCTCCAGGTGCACAGTCATCTAGCATCTCTTAACCCGTCATGACTGCCTGCACCTTCCATCAGTCTCCTCTGACTGGAGTGGTTTGTTGTCAGTGACAGCTCCGTGCATATAGTGTCACTCGTGCGGTTCAGTGAGAACACCTCACACAGACAGTTACAGCTCTGGTGCGTCACACTGATCTGAGGTCCGCGGCTCCACTCTTCCTGGAAACAGAGATTCACAGACAGCATCCAGTGGGAAGTCGAGGAACTCAGTCCTTGTAATATTGATCCAGCTGTCATACAGATGCAAAATTCTTCACCTCGGTCAAAGGCTGCTAATCGATTGATCAGAGGAGGAAAATGTTAATCCAGGACTGACATCCTGGGCAATGATACACAGCACTAGTAGAGACTTGATTTAATAAGATATTTTTAAAGATGTCTCTTATGCTCACCAAGGCTACATTTATTTGATTTAAAAAATACAGTAAAAACAGTGAAACGTTATTACAATTGAAAAGAACTGTTTTCTATGTTAATATATACTTAAAATGTAATTTCTTCCTGCATGACAAAGCTTCAAAACAACAACATTTGTTTGAAACAGAAATTTTTCTAAAATATCTTTACAGTCACTTTTGATAAATGTAATGCATTCTTCTGGAATAAAAGTATTACACATCACACGCCTGAATTTCTTACTTTTTTTTTTCTTGTGTACAGCCAACAGAAAACAAGATGTGCACCAGTTTTAGATTATATTACATTTGAATTAAATTCAGATTTTAAGCTAACGTTTAAATTTATGCAAGCTCCACAAAGCAATTCTTTATTTATTTAGCATTATTTATTATTTACTGAGAGCAAAAGAAACAGAAAGACTGAAATACTTTGTCACGCTCTAATTGTCACCCATAATGCTCACATATACTATTCAGGATGAATTACATTTATCCAAACTGACTATTCAGACTCTTACATTGTTTCAAAAATGTTTTATTTAAGATGTCCTTATTCTAAAATAAACTCTGTCTATTCATGAAAAAAATCCTGAAGTAGTATAATGGTTTCCCCAAAAATAAGCAGCGCATTATCGCAACTGTTTTCAACAATGATAATAATCAGAAATGTTTCTTGAGCAGCAAATCAGTATATTAGAATGATTTCTGAAGGATCATGTGACACTGAAGACTGGAGTAATGATGCTGAAAATTCAACATTACATCACAGAAATAAATTACATATTAAAACCTACTCAAATCTAAATCAGATATTTTAAATTACCTAATAATATTTCATATTTTTACTGTTTTTACTGTGTTTTTGATCAAATAAATGCAGCCTAAGAGACTTTTTAGAGCATAAGAGTCATTTAAAAAAAAAAAATCTTTGAACAGTAGTGTATCTTACAGGTTAAAGCAACCCCGACTAACACTGGTTCCTTTTGAAAGTATTTTATGGGATTTTTACCTTTAACAGGATTGCACACTTGAGGACAGGAAACAATTTAGAGAAGAGGGATTCAGGGATCAACAGTGCAATCTGTCGAGGCCCGACGACCGGCTCCTTGAGCGAGACACTTAACTCCAGGACGCTTCAGGGCAGAACTGTCCCAGCTATAAATGCATTTTTAATCGCCCAGTATGAAGTGTCTAAATGGCAACTAATTATAAATTGCTGAATTTTTCACATAATCTATTCATTATTGATATCCATTATTAATATTCAGACCTAATATACGCATGTGAAAAAATCCAACAGTGATAAAGTACTGTTTCTGCGCATTGGACGGTTCTCTTGTAGTCCAGCAAGCCCATCGGTACACCTGGGGCTAATTTAACCAAAGCGAGCCGTGCGTTTCCACATGCCAGAAGCTGTCAAAGAGCTTCCGAACTAGGTTAACCAGGCGGATTTAGTTTCCTGTCTTTGGAAATGTCCCCGTTTTACGGTATGTTCATAACAATACATTGCAAAAAAAAAAAAAAAAAAAAAAAGCCTGCATTGCTTACCAAAGCAAATGTGTAGTGATTATTTTTACCAACAGAGGACGCTGCAAGATTGGCGCCAATTCAGCCATGAAGAACTAACTAGAGGGTTGCCAAGTCAACGGTTTTCCGCCATCTGGGCTACTTTTACACTGTTGCCTCCTTTTTTTTTTTTCTTTTTTTTTTCTTGATAGCGATTCTGATCAACAAATTTCCCTGGAACGCGATTGGAATAGTTTTGAGTGGCAGTTGGGCTTGTTTTGTTACGCAGACCTGGCAACCCTGGAGCAGAACACTATTATCATCAATTATCAAAAGACACGGTTATGGTTTCAAGCTTCAAGGTAATGATATAGTCACTAACTATTCATGTTAAATTAAAGTAATAGTGTTTGTTTTCAGCATATAATATTCTTTTGCGAACAATTTTAAACGTTCGAGAAAGTATGCCTACCTGTCAGTGAATAAATAAAACGTAATAATCAACTAAATGGTTACACTTGCAACATCTACATTTGCAGAAAGCATATACTTTTGAGCTCAAAAATAAGTCTAAAATGCAAATAAGCATAATTAGGGGTAGTGTAAAGTAACATTTGAAAAGATTTATTTTTTTTTTTAATGGTGTTAATTACAGTTTGTGAAAATGAAAATATGAAATACGTTTCATATGTTTTCATATTTTATTTTGTAATGTGTTTTTGTAAAGTCATAATTTTGTGATATGTTTTGATTAGAGCTGTAAAACGATTAATCGCGATTAATCGCATCCAAAATAAAAGTTTTGTTTACATAATATATGTGTGTGTGCTGTGTATATTTATTATGTATATATAAATACGCACACATGTATATATATATATATATATATATTTCAGAAAAACAGGTTATCTTTATATATTAAATATAATATAAATTATATGAATATAAATATAGACATGTAAACATGTAAATATTTTCAAAATATATACTGTATGTGTGTGTATTTATATATACATAATAAATATACACAGAACACAAACATATTATGCAAACAAAAACATTTATTTTGTATGCGATTAATCACGATTAATCATTTGACAGCACTAGTAGTGATCGGTTTGCTACTATTTTTTTTATAGTGTAATTTTTGGTTAATAGTATTAAAACCAGTAAGGGTCAGTAAACATTATAAAATTATTAATAATATTAGGTACTGTATATATGGAAACCACAACAATTAAAAAACAAAAATGTACTGTCGGCATTTTATAATTCATATAATAACAAAGTGAGATTTCAATGATTTTACCACCAAAATAGAAAATGTTCCTGGTTTTCGTTTCAGAAATCTGATCACTTTATTCTCCACCTGAAAGATGCTTTTTATCCAAAGGTTTATACAGCATTAGAGCAGGCCAGAAGAAAAGCTGAGGGCAAGTTTCTTGCTGAAAAAGGATCTCAGTAACACTTCAGATCGCAGGTTTGTCACGTTCAGCTCTCCAGGGAGTTAAAGAAGACGATTAAGGCCGCGCACAGCTCGACCAAATCAGCCTCGGGATGCTCTGTGGGGTTCTTCAACACCTGTCCTCTCTCTCTCCTGATCCTGTGAAAGGTATCTCAGCTCTGGAGGAGTTCCAGCATTGTCCCTGTGCCAAAGATAGGTGTCCTGAGTGCCCCTAGGGGATACAGACTGGTTGCTCTCACGTCTCACATCTTGAAGACCTGCAGAAGTCCCTCGATGACTCCAATGTCGTAGGCTGCATTTACAATGGAGGTGAGTCACTGCACTGGAACCTTGTGTAGGAGTTTGTCTTGAAGGTGGATTTCCAGGAAAGGCATGGAGGCTATAAATAAATTATTCACCTTATAGTTTCCATAATAAATGCTCCTACGGAGCTGCTGGATTATCCCAGTATGCACCTTCAGAACGCATTGTGCGACTTTAATGTTAAATGTTGCTCCCTGTGAGGCATTGTGCAAAAGCAGCGTTTCAGCAGTCATAAAGTAGACCATTATCAGCTAATGTATTCATACATTTCATTCATTCAGTGCCATTTTGTGTCATGCATTGTTAGTTTGATTGCACTGTGTGGATGTATTGTGATGTTTTGCATCTGAAATTTTCCTAGAGGATCATTAAAACCACACAGACATGCAAAAACACAGATAAACATGCATGCACAAACATCTGGAGAGGAAGAGACGTCTTACCTTAAAACTCCAGTAATGTGGCTGCTAAAAGAATAAGAGAGGGACAAAAGGAAAAGAGTTATGCATTTTTATATCCATTTAAAGACATATACTAGCATTCAAATGTTTGAGGTCAATATACATTTTTTTCTTTAAAGAAATTGATACTTTTGAGCAAGGATGCGTTAAATTGATCCAAAGTGACAGTGAAGACATTTTTAATGCTGCAAAAGATTTCAAATACATTTTGAAGTATCTATTCATAAAAGAAAACTGTAAAAAAAAAAAAAAAAAAAAAGAATCATGATTTCCACAAAGCAGCAAACTGTTTCTACATTGATAATAAATAAAAATGTTTCTTGAGCAGCATATCAGCATATTTGAATGATTTCTGAAAGTCATGTGACACATAAAAACATAAAAAATTGATCATATTAATATCACACAATATTACTGTTTTAACTGTATTTTTGGTTAAAATAATGCAGCCTTGGTTAGTATAAGAGACTTATTTTAAAAAAATATAACAACCCCAAAAAATCTGAACAGAAGTTATCTCACCTACAGAAAAAAAGGATAGAACAGAAAAATATGGATATACTTGAACACTATTCGGTAAATGACAGGTGCTGTTAAGCCATTAGAAAAGCATTCTAAGCATATTCTTAACTACATTTCACACAAAATTAAGTTCTTGTGTCAAAAACCAAAGGCCATTGGCTTTGTATGAAGGGTTAGGTTAGGTTCAGGCTTTCAAGGCACCACAACATCAATTTTCTGATCTAGAAATGTGAGCTTTAGAGATAACCAAGCAAATATTTAATACTTTCAAACACTTATTTATCTATAGAAATAAAACCATAAGTCGAACATGAAAATTTGCAAGTATTTTTACTGTCTTAAATGCCACAATCCATTCAATCAACCATCACACACACAGGATTTTAAGATATCATTGGCAGTGATAGGAAGGGCAAATCTCTGCTTCGTAGTAGATATCTTAATAGACTGGATGTTAAGCAACCCTTGATACCTCCAGATACTGCCTGAGAAGGCAACATAAGTGCTTCTTTGAGTTCTCATATTGGTGTATCTCAAAACACCGCCTACAAAACATTTTTGCCCAGACATGTTCAATTGCTCTAATTAAATATTCAAACATGCCTTAAAATGCTGTCTACTGTAGGTAAGTGGCTCACAATGTTTTGAGATACTATTTAGCTAATCGCTAAGACCAGCAGAAGTGTGTGCGTCAGAGCATAACACAAAAGCCACTTAATTCACACGTCCGAACACACACACATATAGCAGCAGAAGGACTTTAGTTACAGTAACGTTACTTCAGTATGTGAGGAAGAACAGAGATGAGATGAAGACCCACCCTGACCTGCATGACAAGCAAGCCCACCTGCCTCTCATCATACAGTATTTCTGTCTGCCTCTCATTGTTTATGTCTCTCTCACACAGGCATTATTCTCTTGTGTGTGTGTGTGTTTCTTACACACACACACACACACACAAACTCAGACACTGCGGCAGGCCACACCTGCTTCTATACTTGCATGTCATAAAACCACCTACACTGTTGCTATGACGACACAGACATCTACAACATCACTATAATTTAGCATACATTAAATTCAACATGAAATCAAAATTGTCCCTGTTCACTTTCGTAAAACGTTGCTGATCTGTGCATAATTCATCTGTGCACGCTATTCTAGATTGCCACAAAAGATTAATAATAGTATTTATTATTATTATTATTAATTATGTAACAAATAAAAATAGAATTGCATATTTAAATTCAACTTGGAACTGTTTGGATCTGTTCATGAACTGTAACTGTACAGTAGGTAATCAAAAAAAAAAAAAATAGAGAATGCATGGATGGCTGTTGTTTTAAAAAAATCTTGAATATATTTTCTTTTTAAAGTATGTTCAATTACAATAGTAATATTGTATGAAAATGCTCAAAAACCTTTTCCACTTTCCTTTAAAACACATTCCTGATTTTTCTGTGAGTGATTCATCAGTGCACATTGTTCTAGATGGAAAAAATGTCAAAAGCCTAAAAATAACAATGACAACAATTATTAAATTAAATTAAATTAATGACTAAATTAAATTAAATTATTTATAAAACAAAATAAATGGAAAAAATGTCAAAAGCCTAAAAATAATAATAACAACAATTATTAAATTAAATTAAATTAAATGAATTACTAAATTAAATTCAGTTAAATTATTTATAAAACAAAATAAATAGTTACATCTTTACATTGAACTTGGAATTGATTGGAACTGTTTTAAACTATTGCTATAGTTAATAAAAATCAAATCAAATCAAAAATAAAATAAAATCATAAAATAGATGGAAAGATGTTGCTTGCAAAAATCATGTTGAATACTCTTTTTCATTCTGAAGTATTTCAAAATACAGAAGTAAAATGGTACAGTATGTGAATGGTCATGCTTTCAGGTTTGAGAGCATCCATATCTTCAGTCCCACCATAATACATGTTGTTCACACACACACACACACACACACACACACTATTTGCACCTGATTACATCCTCAATCATACCATCAAGCTGTCAGTCTCTCTCTCAGTCTCTCTCTCTGCCTGTTCACTGTGGATTTCTCATGTCCTCACAGACTGATGAGGGTATGAGACCATCACTAATTAATTAGCTCGATTGTCGGCCGACTTTCTCCTTGTAGTTCTCCTCTCCTCATCTGCTATTTCTCCATCTATGGACTGTAATAACTTCCTTATTTCGTCTCTCTCTCTGCATCCTGAAGCTAACAGCTGACATGAAATCACAATGGACCCATTTACTTCAACACACAGTCCTGGTCTCATTGTGAACGTCACGATTCAGTGAACAGAAACCTCTCACCATAATTGCCTGTGAAACAAGTTCATCTGATGGTTAAATGTTGCTATTTAGTCAGTTTTATTTTACTGTTGTAGGTAATGCAGGCTTTCTGAAATCTTGCCAATATTAGTACAGTGATTTAACACCTGTTAACATTAAATGCAAAACAAACCAAATAACAGCAGATTTTAAGATCATTACCATTGAGATACGTGGAGATGCTCTGGAGGGTGAATTTGACCTTCAGCCTCCACGTCCCGGTCAAAAATCCTCAAAAGTGTGGTGTTTGAGGAGGAGAACAAACTCCCAGAATCCACTGCAAACTCACATTCGGATTCATAATGCTCACATTGCAAGATCCAATCAGTTCGCGAAGAACAAATCCAAGTCCCGCCCTACATTTCCTCCCATTTCACGCACAAATACGTCACTTTATGGAAGTGAAACGCGAACATCTCTGTCCTTCAGCGCTCTTCCTCTCTCTGGGTCTCAGTCCCCTGTATGCCAGCTAGCTATGTGATATCATTGATTTCCCTACATGAGCTCGGTTACCATGGTAACCGTAGACTCCCCTCTCTCTTTCTCATTCCAGTGGTGTTTGGAGACGACGGATGCAGTCAGACGGGCAAATACACACAGCAAATACAAGGAAGGATGGAGAGATTCCAAGAGGAAAAAGAAAGAGGGGATTGATCATGAGAGAGAGGGATGGCTAAAAGAAAAGAGCAAATGACTATATGGATTTGCACACAGCTGCAAATATAAGCTAGATTTGTTGTTTCCTAGTGAGAATTTCAGTGACTGTGCATTTGAAAGTTGCATAGTCACAATGTTAGACTGTTGTGGCTGGTTGCCAGGGTGTCGCTATGCGGTTTCCAAGGTATTTTAGAATGTTGTTAATGTTTAACTAAAACTAAAGGTGTGGAAACTTGAAAATGAGCAAATTTTTTCAATTTTTTCACCCTAATGTGAAACTCCTATTGGACCGGCAGTTTTCTCCACAAAATTTCGCCAAATAACGGTAAATGTGACAGAACATTGAAACTATTAAAAACATTTTTGTTAATTGGAATATTCCTGAAATAATATGTAAATATTAGATGAAAAATTAAAACCAAGTTAAATTTTTAAAAATTGCTTTGGTAACTAGGGATGCACCGAATATTCGGCCACCGAAAATTTTCGGCCGAAAATGGCCCAAAAGTGCATTTTCGGTTTTCGGCCGAAAGACTTTTATCAC
>JAFVLL020012956.1:0-62396 GCA_021397915.2 Tor tambroides | reverse complement strand
CTTTAAATCTTAAACATTTCTTTTTGATGTTATGTAAAAATAAATAAATAAATAAATAAATAAATATGCCAAACTTTCTCTTAACATAAGCAACAATTCATTTTTGGACTGATATTGATATAATGGTAGACTAAAAATGTTATTGTACTGTACTTATGATGTAAAACACCTTTTCAATGCTATAAAACCAGCCTAGGTAACATCCGCACAATAATGCCCCTAAATCACAGATATTATGGCACACGTGTCTTCCATTAACATCTCAGTTCAGTTCTGCTGTATTATTCCCAAAGACACCTGTCTCTCTGCTCTTTCTCTGTCTGTGTCCCTGTCTCTCTCTTTCCTGCACGTGGCTTTTGTCTTGCTAATTGTCTCTGTGCTCTGAGAGCCTCTGCTGTCCATGCTCAGGTGGAGACTGAATGGTTGACGCTTTTTATTTGCGGCACACAAAGACAGCACCTGCTGGGCGCTTCGCCTTGGCCTGAAGCCCTGTACTGATACACACTAGAAAAAGATGGAAAGAGGGGACAGGGGCCAACTAAACACTCCCTAATGCCATTATTCTGATGAAATGATAAGACTTACTTCCTCATGTCATATCCATATGCATTGTTCACCTAATGTGCCATTTGTGCCTCAGAATTAGTAATCCTCAGATGGAACCATAAGGATTTAAAGTGAAATGATATTAATGCAATTGTATTTGCAGAACAAATGAAAATATTGTTGGAGCAAGACAAAAAATTATGTTGAGGACAATTAGTTTGTCATACCGTCTTTGGCAGCCAAGCGAGGAGACTGGTCGGTATGAGATGGTGTGTTGTATGATATTGATGAGCTGCCTGCAACACATAAAAAAAAAAAAAATAGATATTAGAATAATAAAGATGTAATAAATTTAGTGAGGTTAAACAAATCAGTCAGTAGAACAAAAACAAACACACTCACGTTCAATATACATTCTCTGACAAGACTTCAAATTTAGCTTTACATAAATGTATAATTTTAATATGTGTTGATACATAATACAATAATATAAACACATTTCTATTCTATTCTTGAAAATTAAATTATTATTAAATGCAGTGAGGCTAAAAATCAGCCAACAGAGTAAAATTAAATACACTAAAATTCAATATACTTTCTTTAACAAGACTTACAATCTAGCTTTATACAATTTAGCTTATTTTAAAATGTTATATATATATGTATATATATATATATATATATATATATATATATATATAATTATAATATAAAACATAGTATATAATATTATTATACAATAATATAAAAAACCTCATTCTTAAATATTAAATTATTATTCAATTTCATACAAATGCACTTGTATGAAATGTAATTTATGTGACTGTATTACAGAAATTATATAATGTACAATAACAATATTCTAATAATATTTATTATTATTATTATTATTATATAAACTTTTATTCTATTCTATGTATTCTATGCTGCTGCAAAAAAATACACAATTTTAGCATTTGGAAGATTTTTGGCCATTTGATTTCAGATTTTAGATTTTAAATCAATGAGATTTTTAATTGTGTTTATAACTATGTAATAACTAAGTAATTATATTGTAACAAGTAAACAGTGCATATTCCACAACAAGGCACTTCATCAAGCATCAACCATTTATCACTGATCCTCAACATTCATTTCTTTTCACACAAGCTGCTCAGTTTTGTCATTACAATCCAAACACAATCTACACTTTGCACAGAGAGAGGCATTCATGTGCAGTCAGAGAGTGTTTCCAGTGAGCCGTCCCTGAAGCGCTCTCTTAATTTTAGCTGCTTTAAGTCATAAATCAGAGCAAAGGAAAACAGAAGGAAAACTGCACTAGCAAAACATGAGTTTTCCTATTATGGATGGAGGGCTGATGGTTATAGCGGTGGGGTTTTAGCAGATGCTAAAGGAGGGATTCTCTGTTTTTCCTGAATGAGAAGGGATGATGTTTGGCATTTGTTGTACTTTGATCAGCTCAGAGGAGATAGCAGGGTGTTTTAATATACGTGTGAGTGTGTTTAAGTATGTTTTATGGGGGAGGAGAGAGCATCAAACACATATTTTAACCTCCAGGCCCCTAAACCCCCCGAAGCGATGCCTTTGGGGCCACAGAACAGGGCAGTCTTTGTGTGGGGTGCGATCCCTACACAGCAATCAAAGACTGCTGTTCCCATACAAAAATAACCCCCACACATCCATGTGGAAGAGAGAGAGAAACTTGTATAGAAAAACGAGTATGAAAAACAACACATGGCTGAACTGAAGGAAAGTTCTGTACATCCTTGTAAAGCAGCAGCTGAGTTTTATGTGTGCGGTTGTACATGTGCTAATGCTTTTGTGATCCATTTTGCTCCCCTGATGGATTTGAATTAAAAAAAGCCTCTAACACTAGCTTTCTCTTCTTTTTCTATTCTATCTATTTGTTTTATTTTTATTTATCATATAATTAACAACAACAACAACAAAAAAGGCTAACTGAGACTTGTCATAGCACTTACATATTTTTGCTATTTTGTTGATTTTAATTGCTTCCATTGTCCTCATTTGTAAGTCACTTTGGATAAAAGCTGAAAAAAAAAATTGAATCTATCTATTTATAAAAAATCACTCAGAGATTTCAGGTAAATTTCACAATTACAAAACAAACTGCAAGAACCACATTGAATTAAATGTAACATTTTCAAGTAGAAAAACTGAAATAATATTTTCTTGTAAAATGTACACTGATAATCTATTTGTAAACTTTTTCAAAACTTTCAAACAAGTCAAATCACAAATTTTACTGAATCTATACTGAAAAAAAAGTAGAAACAATTTTCACTCAGAAATTACTAGTAAATTTCACTAATAATTACAAAAACCGCAAGAAACTCATTAAATTAAACACAAAATTGTCAAGTAGAAAAACTGAAATAGAATTTTATTGTAAAATCTACTCCAATAATCAACCAAAATGTTTTGTTTACACTTTCAGAACATATTTTTTAATTCTATAAATTACTTCTACTTCTATAGATCGATAGATCTATCTATCTATCTATCTATCTATCTATCTATCTATCTATCTATCTATCTATCATCATTTGTAAACCTTTTAAAAAAAACTTTCAAAGTCAAATCGCAAATTTTGCTATTTTAGTGAAAAATTTGTCAGATAAATTTTTATATATTTTACTGTCAAATTTGAATTGCAATTCTGTGTCTAATTTGCTACTAAATTTCAAGTGCATTCACAGCTCAGACTAGATCATTGCATTAGAGCTCATTACGCACAAAACCACCTCCCTGCTCTCTTTTAGCCATGAACTGCAAACTGACAGCACCAGTGTCTACAGACATGCTCAGATCACTGATGTGGGTTTAATCCTGGCCTTCTGAGCTGCTTTATAAATTATGACTCTATCTTACAGAAGCTGTACAGTAGAGCTGCAGATCCACTGCATGATCCAGAGATGCACAAAATCCCACCACAGTATTAAAGAAGGTGCTGAAACATCCAACACAAGCGATAATCCACCACAAATGGAGGACAGATCAATAAAAGCTTGTGGGGAAGGGAGAGAGTGCTAGAGAGAGAATAGAGAGAGAGATCAGGCTGCTCGTATGTTTATGGTCTGTGTAAACCATCAACGCTCTCTGAATGTCCCACTCTGAATTCTCACTGTGACCACACTGTCCCAGAACAACTCCAGCCAGACCTGCAGCACTCAATGAGACAGTGACTGCCGAAACACAGTGATTTTTTTTTACAAATTATTATTTAAAGGTGGTGATCCCTCAGATCCCTCAGACATGAACAGCTATCGTCCCATCTCCAAACTCTCAATTTTGACCAAGATTCTTGAATCTTAGGTAAACTTACAGTTAAAACAGTTTTTATTTGATAATAATATTTTAAACGCTTTTCAATCTGGTTTTAGAACTGGCCCTTATTTGTGGATCTATCCAAGGTGTTTGATTCAGTGAATCATGAATTACTGCTAAACAAACTTAGCCGTGCTGGTTTCGGACCAGGGACATTGAAATGGTTTAGAAATTATTTGGTAGATCGGACTCAGTGTGTTCATGTGGAGGATCTCAAATCTGATTTTCTTGATATATCTAAAGAGGTCCCCCAGGGTTCCATTTTGGGACCTATTTTGTTTTCTATTTATATAAATGATTTGGGTAAGGACATTCAAGCAAAAAAAAAAAACACTTTTATGCTGATGATACTATTATTTATATACTTGCTCCATCTATAACACAGGCGGTGAAAGAGCTTCAGATTGCATTTCAGTCACTGGAAGATGCTCTGGTTAGTTTAAAATAAGTTTTAAATTCACAGAAAAAAAAAGTTTATGGTTTTTTCAAAAGCTCAGGCACAAGTACTTGATAATCTTAGTATTTTTACATCTGATGGTAAAATTATTGAAAGAGTACCTTCTTACAAGTACTTGGGCGTTTGGATTGATGATAAACTTTTATTCAATGTACATATTGCTAATCTCATCAGGAAGCTCAAACTGAAGCTTGGCTTTTATTTTAGAAATAAATCAAATTTTACTTTTAATGCCAAAAAGAAACTTGTAGAAACTACTTTCCTAACTGTGCTTGATTATGGTGATATATTATATATCCATGCGGCCTCTTCTATCTTAACAAGCCTTGATTCGGTACACCATGCTTCACTACGTTTTATTACAAATCCAAAATCTCGTACTCATCATTGCATTTTATATGAGATGGTGGGTTGGACATCATTAGCTATACGTAGAAAACAACACTGGTACATTTTTATCTATAAAGCAATGTTAGGTAAACTTCCAGCTTATCTCTGTACTCTTCTTTGTCTTTGTTCTGGCAATTACCAGCTACGCTCTTCCAAGTGTTTGCTTTTTAACGTACCTCGTGTTTGTACAGAACTGGGTAAAACTGCATTTTCACATTATGCACCCTGGGCATGGAATAATTTGCAAAAAGATCTAAAACTAGATAAATTTGTGTCTATTGGTGAATTTAAGGGCATCATAAAGAGAGTGGTATTGGAAGCTTGTGATTGTTTTTGTTGAGAGGATACAGTATGTTTAAATATTGTTGTAATGTGTACTTGTTGTATTTTGAAATTATCTTACTGTATGGCTGCTACCTTGGCCAGGTCTCTCTTGTAAAAGAGATTTTAAATCTCAATGAGACTGCCTGGTTAAATAAAGGTTAAATAAATAAATAAATAAATAAAATTATGACGGGGGTAATCTATCTATCTATCTATCTATCTATCTATCTATCTATCTATCTATCTATCTATCTATCATTCTTAATTCAGTTTTTTAATCAATTTTCCATTATTTTTCAAGGTTTTCTTTCTTTCTTTCTTTCTTTCTTTCTTTCTTTCTCTTTCAAACTTTCAAACAAACAAGAATTTCTTTGAAAAGTCATTTTACATCTAGTTCTTTACATTCACTCTGCATCCTGCTTGTTACCTCAATTCAAATTTAAATAAAATTTAGGATTTGAATTCAAAAGCATTTTTAATTAAATTCGTTGTTCTGTTTTTTTCATTGTTTTTCAATGTTCTTTACAAATCTATCTTTCTTTTGTTCTGTCATTCCCTCTGACTGTAAACTTTCAACACTTTCAAACAAGCAAAATTACATTTGTGTTAGGTACCTCAATTTAAATTTAAGTCAAATTTAGGAATTGAATTAGAGTTGTAAAAGCATTCTTCATTCAGTTATTTAGTTAATTTTTCACTATTTTTTGTTCTATATAGTTCTAGTATGTTGTTATATATATATATATATATATATATATATATATATATATAGTTCTATTTTCCCCTGTCTGTAAAAATTTTTTCAAAACTTCCATCAAAATGATAAATTTTGCTTTTCTAGTCAAAATTAGTCATATTAATGTCTTTGATTTGTAATTGACTTCACGTCTACTTCTTTGGGTTGCTTTGCAACAAATTTAGGAATTAAAGTAGACTTTTAAAAACATTCTTAATTCAGTTCTAAATGGTGCACAAGCCTATTATGAATATCATGAGGCTTTCATGGCATTAAAAGCACAACACTTTAAAAACTGCCAAACTAAGCTCTATTTTTTCCATGAATTTCAGCCTTTTAATGAGATAATGAGACGTCTTTCTTTACTGCAACCACCAGACAGTTATACTTTTTTATTTTAAGCACCAAAAATAAAGTAAATTTAATTGAATTCAGAAACTGAAAACACGTTCATCACAGAAGAGCTGCAAGTGATTCAAGATGACGTCCCATTACTATCTGTACTATATGAGTATACATACACACAGTGACTCTGTGAGAATTAGCACTTATTTCTGTGCATAGCCAATCTTATTCCTAGAACCTTTCTAACACACGCACACACCTTTCCAGTCTGTACAGTGTGTGTATGTTGAGATAAAGGCAGCAGTTCAGCTCCCCTCCCCTCCTGCAATGAAATTCCAACAAATTCTCAAATTGCAGCCAAATTGAAAGCACATTGGCGAGTGGGCGGCAATCACTAATAAAATCTGAATAAGTGACCAACAGCAAAGTCAAAACAAAACCTCCTACAGCACCCGTATCTATTCACCAGCCCTGCATCTTGGGCTTGTTCTGATGTGAGTGTATGTACATATTTGTGTACTGTATGAGTCAGCATTTGCTTGCAGTTTGGCCAGAGCGGGACTCGACCCTGCCCTGCGCCGCTGTGTACAAGCTTAACGACACGGAGGAATGTTAATCAGACTCCATGTAAACACCACAGCACGTAAACAGATGTGTATGAAATGATTACGCTGCCGACCGTCACACTAGCAGACAGCAGGACCGGAAACACGCAGCGTTTGCGGATCCAGGCCCAGTGTGTGAGCAGAACCAGAGGGCTTTATTGTGGAGCGCTGTGATTGTGTTTGTTTGTGTTGCGAGAGGAAAGAGATCATCTTTGGTTTCAAACCCTGAGCCCCGGGGCTCTAATGAAACCACTCTAGTAAACATATGGACCTACATACATGTACACACATGTAAACTACATAAAACAGGTCCTCTTAAAGAGACAGTTCACCCAAAAAATGTACATTGTCGTCATTTACTCTCCCTCATGTTGTGGTTTATATTTTGCAGAACGTTTCAAATTTTTGCTCATAAATATGATCACGATTTTAACAGTAAAATCCTGTTAATTGGTTAACGGTAAGTTCCCTATACAGTAAAAAACTGTAATATATCTAATGGCCCATTTTATGTAATTTTACAGTAAAATACTTTTAAATGTACAGTTTTTTGGAAGTAAAAAAAAGAACAAGTCACCTTATAATTTACAGTGAAAAAAATTTAACTTGCTCACAGCTCACATTTGATCACAATTATAAATATAATTATTTATTTATTTATTTATTTATTTTTGGTAATATAAATGACAATCTGTAGACTGATAAAGGTTCCAAAAGGGGGTAAGTTTTGGTTTCCAAAGAACCTTTCAGTGATCAGTTCTTGGGAGAATCTTGGGAGAACCACTTTTTTTCGTATGTGAAGAACATTTTAATAATTCAGTGAACTTTGCTGAACTTCAAAAAAAAAAAAAAAAAAAAGGAAATGGAAAGGTTTCATGGAGGTTAGAAGTTCTTCATGCAACCAACATGCTGATAAAGAAATTTTATTTCGAAGAGTGTGAAACTTCGAATTGTTGCTTCTATATTTTTTTAAAAATTGTTTTTTCTATGTAAATTATTCTATTCTATTCTATTCTATTCAGTGGGTTCCAATGGGTTGCTTTGGGCCTTTATTTTTGACCTTTTGACATTAATTTTATGGAAAAACCCTGAGACATTTTTGAAGATATCTCCTTTTGTGTTCCAGAAAGAAATAAAAATAAAAATTAGTCAAATGATATGAGGGTGATTAAATGATTTTTGTTGGGGTGAACTATTCGTTAAAGTCACAAACAGGTAAAAGAAACCCAAATGTCTTTTGGCTGAGAGTGAGTAGCCTCTGGTAGATGGGACCATCTCTCTTATTATTATTTGATTTTGACTCGGGATGTGTTCCAAGGCAATACAAATGGTGGAGCGAAGGATTACGAACCATTTCTTCTGTTTCCAAAACACACAGGCTAAATCAAAGAAAGAGTGGAAGGAAGATCCACAATGCCCAGCACGTAAGCTCTGGATCAGTCCCGGGGCAATCGTCCCTAATGAAAACTCCAAAACCGAGTTTTCTTAAAAAAAAAAAAAAAAAAAAAAACACCTGACAGCTCGCAGACAGGCTGGGCTCTGCCCTGCAACTCACAATGGCTCTCTGTTATACTCCGAGTCTGTATGCAGGCCCACAGCCTGGCCACCAGCACAAAACCGTTGACACCCACGGAATAAAGTTCCCATTACCTCACAGCAGAATCCATCACTATTTTTTAAGGAGGACTGTTTTAACCGCTCAGCCCTGTTGGAACTCCACCCACCTCAGAAGTGGACGGCTGTCATAATGTTTCGATGGGCCAGCTGCTCTCACCATCCCAGCAAATTGCATCTAAATGCGACCCTTCGTAGCTCTGTTTACCGATGCGATTCTCATGCAAACAATTCATGCACAGATGCGGCGTGTCCTCCCGACAGTTCACTTATAGATGGCACTGATGTTTTTAAGTGGATGAGTGGACTTAGTTTTCGCCAAAGCTGTGGGATTCTTGCCAAAACATACGGGGAAATAACATAAGAAATCCTTTGGAAGAGAAATGGGGCGAGATGCCTCTGTTGTAAATTAGGGATAAACTTTCCCGTGCTGCGTGTAGGCAGGGGCCTCGCTGGCCCGTCTCCTGAGGCCATGCACCTGGGCTTCATCTCTCTAAGTCTGGGGCCGAGAGCGCTCAGGGGGAGATGCTCTGGACGGGATGGTTGCTGAAATTCATAATCATTGCGACTCTGCCAAACCAAATGCGTCCAGTAAAAGTCAAGCAGGTGGAGCGAGACGGGAGCCCTCCCTACTAAAGCGTTCAAGTGGAATAAAAGCGAACGTAATGTGCAAACTATTAAAAAGTATGTTATAAAATATTGCTGTAAACTTGATCTCAGTGTGGTTTGAGTGACTGTGCCACGGCGTGGCTAAAAACAATGACAGCAGCCATGTGGAATAAACTAGGCTCCATTTCTTGCATGGATAGTCATGCATTAAACAGTTACAATTACTTCCAAACATTTTACTGTTGTGGTACCATTATTACAAGTTTTTCTAAATAGTTTGGGAACAATTTATTGGTCAGTTGCTTGGCACCTCATAAATAGTCATAAACAAAATATAAACACTGCTCTAAAACGTCTTCAGGGTGATTTCTGATGAAATTGTAATTAAGCTGATTTTGTTTTGAAGTCATTAATGCATGCTGTTATGAGACATAGTCAGGCCATTGCAACTAGTGTGAGATTAGTTATTACGTTATTTATTTATGTCTTAGGTACAAAAGCTGTCCCTGGGGCACTATCCTTTCAAAAGCACACTTTTGTACCTTATTTACCCCTAAAGGGTGCATATTAGTATCTTAAATGTACATATTATTACCTTTTGAAAGGGTACACTCTCAGAGAAAAGGTACAAAAGCTGTAACTGGAATGGTATAAGGTATACCTTTGTACCTTATTTACCCCAAAGACGTGCATTTTAGTCCCTTAAAGGGACATATTTGTTCCTAAAGTGTACATATTAATACCTAAATGGTGCATATTAGTACCTTATGAAAGGGTATTGTCCCAGCGAAAGCTTTTGTACCTTTTTCTCTCAGAGTGTATTGCCCCACTAATAGCTTTTACACCATTTCTTTTCTGAGAGTGTAACAAAAATATTATAATTAAAAATTAGGGTAGCAATGTATTCTGACATCATAAAGCAAGGCATAGAAAAGCAGAATGTTAACATTTGTAGGCACAAAAACACTGAGAACAAGAGAATTGCAGCAAAAGCAAAAGACCCGTATTAGCCAATTTCAAACGAATACAAAGAGGTGGTGGACTTACTTTCCCTGAGGTAATTGAGATGTGAGAGCAGGACCTCCGTGTTATAGATGCTGGTAAGTCTCAGGAAGTCCTCTTTGCTCATCTTGCAAAGTTCTTTTCCATCTGTGTTGTGGAACATGGCTGTGTCGATCTCCTGAAGACCATACTCTTTAATGGCCCAGTCTAACCATTGCCGCACATGGTCTGGAGACCAGAGAGAAGGGTCTGAAATGAAAATAAAGTCACAAATTAGCTGGAGACTCAAGGATTAGATAGCCTGCAAGCAGATGTCGTTGGTTTAATATCACTATAACCACTTTAATGTGAGGACTAAAGCAGTGACCAGATCATTTGTTGTCATTTACAGAAACATTCAGCATTTTCAGAGAAACAAAGTAATCATTTCTGCTCTATTGATGGCTGCAAATGGAAAGCCAAAATTAATGACTGTTCCAAAACCCCCAAAGGTCATGCATTATTATTATTTTCAATAGTGTCTTGTTTTCTCCAGCAACTTTTGTTAAGTTCAGGTCATCATTAAGATCTTGTGGAAAATCAATTGCAATTTCAAGAAAATAATGACAATGCATGGCTACTGTTGGCTTCTTGTGTTTAGCAACAGTATTTTTACAGTTCATTCTAGTGCAGCTTTTAGTTCACACATAAATAAAAATTCTACCATCATTTACTCATCCTCTTGAAACCTGTTGATGGTAGCCATTGACTTCCATAGTATGAAAAAAAAATACTATGGAAGTCAACGGCTACCATCAATATTCTTCAAAATATCTTCTTTTGTGTCCAACAGCTGAAATTCATGCAGGTTTGGAACAATTTGAGGATGACTAAATGATGACAGAATTTTCATGGGTGAACTATCCCTTTAACAAAACTGAGCATTTTTATACTTAAAATACATGTATTTTAAAATTTGTGTCCCTATAAATGCAGCATTCAGTACGCAGTCATGACAAGACAAACTGCGAATACCTGCTGGGACAATAACTCTCCTTTCATTGGTTGTCATGTTTGGGGGCGGAGCACACTTCTCATCCATGTAGCCAGTATAGGTCATCTGAGATGCATCGGTCCCACCCACCATTTTGTTGCATTTACCCACACTACAGTCCACCGGAGACTCTCTGCTAGAAAGAAAAACGCAGAGTCAGAGCAGCTATTGCTTACTAATGCTATTTCAGACAGAACAGCTCACAAATACAGAAAAATGAAAACAAATGGGGTTTTTATGTCAAACCTGGATCCATTGATGTGGTCATACTCTCGTTTGACATTAACCCGGCCGGGCTGGTTGATCCAATCCTGCTGAGGGGGAATAGGGTTGATCTTGTGAGGCTGACCGTAGTCCTGTGCGCCGGACGCAGTCATGTCTGTCTTGGGTAAGGGAGCAGCAGCTGCGTACGGAGGCTCAAACAGAGACTGGTCTTCACTCACCACTGACAGCGCCTCCTGGAGGGGTGAACGGGCGCAAACTGTATCACTGTTTCTCATTAAAGCACAGAGCAAATGACAAATGACTTTCAGTTCATCATGTGTAACCAGAATTAAGCAAAACAAATTGTAAATTGTTTCTTGCTGAAGGGCAGAATCACAGATGCTGGGTGCAAATGAAGCAATGCAATCGATTGCTTACACATAGCCATGCCACTGCTACGGATACGGGAAAAACGGCTTCAAGTCAACACGGAATGCAACTTGATTTAGTTATTTTGACATATTTCCATATGAAACAGGATATTCAATAAGGAAAAAAAAAAAAAAAGATTTTTCCATTGAATTGCATAGTAGAATGAAATCAGGTGGTTAGGGAGGGGGGAGGGGGGTTGTGAAAACAGATTTGTGGTGTCAGCAGAAGGGAAGATTGTTTTACATAATGGACAATAATTCACATTATGAAAGTGAATAGTGTAGAGGACTTTTATGTATCAGGTGGTATTGATAAAATAAAATAAAATAAAATAAAATAAAATAAAATAAAATAAAATAAAATAAAGTAATAAAAATTCAGTCACATGCTTTAGGGTTATTGGTGCAGAAAAGCTTTAATTGCAAGTAAATTTCATAAAAAAAATAAATAAATAAATAAATAAATAAATAAATAAATAAATAAATAGCAAACAAATATGTACTTTAAACAGTTGAATTGGTGTTAAATTGTTTTATGTATTTACATTTTATCTGTTTTTGATACTTGTTTTATTTTTTTATATTTTTTCACCCTTTTCTCCTTTAAATTTAGATTTATTTATTTTTTTATTGTAAAGCACTCAACTACTAGGATCAACTACGGTTGTGTTAAACTTGTGCTCTATAAATAAAATTTGTCTTGATTTGCCTTGCCTTCACAATTAAATACAAATAAATGTCAAGTTTAAAAAAAAAAAACACTGAAATAGTATTTTCTTGTAAAACACACCCAAATAATTTGTCCTATTTACAACTTTGAAAAATATTTTTTCACAGTCTACACAGAAAATCGAGTAGAAACAATTTTCATTTAGAATTTGCTAGAAAATTTCACAATTACAAAGAAACTTCAAGCAACAATTTGAATGAATTATGAAGTTTTACAGAAAAAAAAAATCAACCATTAAAATTGTATTAACCTTCACTTTGACTATTAAACACTGACAAGCATTTCAAAACACGATTTTCAATAATAAAGAAATTTTACATTATTTCACATATTTGCATGTGATATTCAATAATAAAAAAATAAAAAATAAAAGAAATGTAGAGTAGGGCTTGATTTTATCCAGTAGGAATTACATGGCAGAATGAAGTCAGCAGGTTGAAGGGGGAGGAGTTAAAAAAAGAGGGATTTGTGATGTCAGCAGAAAGGAAATTTGTTCAGGAGGTGAGGTTATTGCGTTTTGATAAAAGATTACGAATAGGCTCTAATTTTTTTAGACCATACGCATTATGAAAGTAAATAGGGTAATTTTGCTTTTTATGTTGACTTCAACAGTTTTATTTATCATTGAGAAAATAATAATAATAATAATAATAATAATAATAATTACAGTTAACTTATAACAACTGTTACAAATAACAACCGTTAACTTCACATTGACCACTACACCTTCTGATTTGTAGAAGAATTTCAAGATGTTACTCTCAATAAGTACAAGATTTCTTAGTCTTGTTCATGACTCATATGTGAGACAGAACAGAGGCAGAGAGATCTGTCCAAGGTCACTTCTACATTTGCTCTCATTGCAGGCACTCAGCTGGGGTGATGTAGTTTTATTAAAGAAAACAAACGCGGCAGACAGGCCCCTCCGGAGAGAGCAGCGTCTACACGTGCATGTGATCGTCTCTATTCACATCTCAGTCAAACCCTTCTTTCGCTTTTCTAAAAACTATCTTTAACCAATCGCCTAGATCCCCCACTGTTATTTCAGTTATAAACATCTGTGAAGCCCTTAACATTCACTACACTTTATACTGAATAAATGCATAAAAATTGAAGATGTACAAACACAGTTTAGATACTGTTTGATCCCAAAGGAATGATTCCTCGTCTTTTTTTTAATAGAAATATACATTTCATAAAGCATACAGCATCCAAAAATCAAACTTGCATATCACAACTCAAACTGTTGTTTTTACAGATTAAATGGCAAAGGGGATCATGGGACACTATTCTTTTTCCCTCTTTGGCTTCTGAACTTTCGTGACAGTCGTCATCAATTTGACCAGCATCCCGTGGACAGTATCGGGGCGACCCACAGCAACAGGCCTGTAGCATGATAAGTATGGCAGAGTTAAGGAATGCCTTCATGGTGCCAGATAAGGCCAGAGCTGCTATTATGACTGTTACACGTTACTTACACGCAGACCACGGTATGCTGAAAACACAAAGCAGCCTCGTCGAGCACCGGATTTTCGCTATTCTGATCCTAAAAACGAAACGACAGATTTTTTTCTTGGCGAAACATCTTTACTCCATCACAAACAGCGGGTCTAGCCCGTGCGTTTTTACGAGCGTCCGAGTGCGTGTAGAATCCATCTGAACGCTCGTATCCTCCGCTATAGTTTTCAACTTTCAACAAAGTTTCGACGAAAAGGAAAAGGAAACTTGGAGAGAGAGAGAAGAGGAAAAGCGCTGCTCGGAGCGGCTGAAAAGTCCCAGACAGGCAGAACTACAGGCGTCTAAGCTCTCAAACTCTGTCCATCTCAGAAAGATCCCTCTCCTCCACTCTTACCTTAATAGTTCCGTCCATTTTGCGCAATTTTCAGTGGAGCCCGACAATATTCCAAACATGACACGCGTCTGAATTAATTCCAGCCCCCGATATGTGGCGGAGAGACAGAGACAGTTTCGCCGGATGGTTTTTTTCCTCTAAATTTGGGAAGTGAAGTCACTGCGCTTGAGAAGGAAGACGTGTATGTGTGTGTGTGTGTGTGTGTGTGTGTGTCACTGGCCCTGCCTTCATTACTGCACCCAAAGCAGGATATTTGTCCCGAAAAGATAAGACACCAAAACAATAGTGTTTCTTTCCTTTGTACATGTTTTTGCCTGGAAATATTTACAGAACGCCCGCCAGCTCTTTACATTTGTTGCGTTTTTTCAGACATTAAAGTACTCGAGAAACACTGCATTAACGCATCGAATGTATGTTAAAATAATAACAAATCTCAAATGACAAATTAAATAAAGCTGACGAAAATATAATAAATAAAAAAATAACAACTATAAATCTGGTTGACTTTTTACAAGATTGCGGGTTTATAGGAGATCGAATAAACATATAAACTATGAAATTGTGTCGGAGTTCCGCTATAAAGGAAAGCGTGAACTGGATCTACCTATGGTGAAGTGAAGAATGCGACGAGCCTGTCCGAACTTCTTTCGCAGCAAAAACGGGTTTCCATTAATACAACCGAAGCCCGCAGCGCCGAGTCTGTCTGCTCCACACGTGTGCGCACCTCTGAATGCACATGAATAGCATATCTCCAGTGCTCTCAGCCTGTATGGACCATATAGAGAGGCTGATACCTCTCGTGTGCTTACTCTTTCGCAAAATCAATAACATATGGCCTTGCATATTTCATATCTTCATGGGAAATGAGGGGAATCGTCTCTTACTGTACATTAAATATTTAGGATACTTTCGTCCTGAAAAAGAACTGAAACTCTTAACTTTATTTATCACGATAAAATACGGATTTTGCAGTGTACAGTGTAAAAAACAAAACAAAACATTATTTTGCACCAATATTATATGGTAATAATGCCATTATATTCATTTGAATACATTGCTTGTCATTCCCTTTTCCAAATGCAGAGTCAGTCTCCACCCCTACATTTTTTCCCGGTGCGCTCTATTACCGAGCGCACTCTAGACGCGCAGCCAGCCCAAAACGTGACCAGACCCCCGGATCCTGAGACCCCCTGACCGAAAGGGCCATGCCTAGGGGAGCGAGACTGAGTCTGCGCCGGCTGGCTTGCACGGTTTGCGACATGGGGGTCTAGAGGGGGGAGAGGCCCCCTCGAGAGCGCCACATCTGGATCCTGCTAGGGGTCAAGGCTTCTCCTGCCTGAGGCCTGCACAGTAATTAACGGAGACACCTTGTTTAACCATTTCGAGTCAGGGCCCCTCTCTCGTGGGCAAAACAACACTGGCTTTTCTTTCATTCAAATAAACGGCATTGGCATATATTAATCCATTTCTGTGTTCTGCATTTTTGGGGAGGGTGGAGGAAGGTGACAAAGTTGAAATATGGAAATTGGGTTTGGGTTCGAACTAACCATTTACCCATATTTATACTATTGTTTATGGAAGACTTGGATCATTATACCATTTATTGTTTTTTGTTTGTTTGTTTGTTTGTTTGTTTTTTGGGGGGGGGGGGGGGGCGGACATGTTTATGCGAGGTGCAGTGGAAGGGTGGTCATCATTTCACAGAGCGTGGGACTTGATAGCTGAAACATATGTTTCCCTAGAGGGGCCGCTTAGACTCCACCATTCTTTTAATTAAAACACCATTATCTCTGAGCGCATGACGAGACGGAGATCTGGCGGAGAGGGGTCACTAATGACAGTATAATTATGTTTTATGGTCTCCATTTCGATTATTATAAATGAGACGTCTCTTTACTTGAGACTAAACTATATATCAGATGAGTAGCGTTTCATTCAAAATTACGAACTGCATTTGTGGTGGATTAAAGCAAAGAATTGATATAGTAGGTCGGTATGGTATTCGTTGTTTGATGACAACAATCTTGTTTATCTAAACCAAGGCTGTTTTAAGATACGGTGAGTTTTCAACTCTCAAGATGTAATGATAGCTTGTCCAGAAAAAAATGAAGTTTTATTTATGGAACAAACATCGTCGTGAGGTGCATCATTAAACCTAGAAAAATCAGCCTCTTTTCCCGCGTGGCACTTGCCCAGGTCATTATGAGTCCAGCGGTAACAAACATTTTGGAAGGCCAATAAACAGATGCATGTTGGTTTATGTAGTGAGCCACAGAACATCTGGCTCGACGCTGGAGCTTGACAGCCAGGCATTTCTCCCAACCACGACCTGTGGGAAGCCAGTGGCCCAACGCTACTGGAAAAACCCTGAAGTGCCGGAGTAAGACTAACCCAGAGTGAGACCAGAGGCTTCCTCAACTTTAAAAGGAAGAAAGAAGAAAAAAAACGGTGTGGGAACAACGTGGTAAATGGACTTGCTGCCATACAATTACATAACGCGCTACTAAAGCCTACGAGTATAGACCTATAGATCTATCTATCTATGGTTTTGCGAAAAATATTCGAGAAATATTCGAGCGAGGCTGTCCTGATAGGTATCGTGATTCTCAGGTTTCTCTAGACCGTCATGATCCCCTTTCCTCTCACGAACGGAGAATGACACGAACATCGAAAAATAGAGACTTCAGCACACAACAGCAAACTGTCTGGCCTCCTGCTCCGGGCCATAATTAATTTGAGATTTATTTTTATTGGAAAGCTCCAGTCTCGCCCGGCCTTAACCAAACAAAAACCTTAACCCGTGGCCTCGCCTGAATGAAGCTGAATATTTCTCTGAAACTGGCCTTTCTTGAGGCATGCTGAGGTAAATCCCCTTTCCCGCTCAAATTTTGCCCGCCAGCAACGACACCCAAACTTGATCGTTTATCTGCAGCGCGAGAATGAAAGAGGGGGAGGAGGCACATACTTGTGGAAACTTTTCTGGAAAATATTTGTGAAACATTTATCAAATTTGACCAAAACAAAAACGTGGTTTTGGTTGTATTAGAAAAAAATGCTCTAATACAGACACACTCCAAGAGTGTTTAAAATAAGAATAAATACAAATCATCAAAAATCATAAAATACAATAACAAATCTATTCCCAGAGACTTCTATTGCTCCATTTTATTGTTGTTTATACGTGGCCCAACTCCACTGCCACGCAGTGCACTATTTATTATTCAGTCTGTGGAGAGAAAGCTGGATTTCAAAGAGAAGGTTTTCCCTCAACATTCCTGCGCTGCTAATGTCTCAAAACAAATCGAGGACTGTTCGTGGGACTGTGAAACGCAGCCCCTCTGTGGAAGAACACAAACTATAGCGTCTGCATGAAAAGCCCCCTTATGCAGGGGGGCAATAAGTCTCCATAACATAACAACTCGGCTCTGGAAAGTATGCTGATTGTAAAGATATAATGAATGACTTTAGCAGGCACAATACTTCATTTTCATGGCTCTGTCTGTGCGCTGTGCACTAAGCCTTTTGATACATTAAAGTTATTGCTGTGGCACTTTGCCATACATAACCATCCAGATATGCCAATGTACCTTTCAGCCTCTGAACAGTGATAATACAACATACTTTTAGGAAGCCTATATAAAGTGAGCCATTCAGTCGAAGTGACATAATCAACGTGGGCTTACCCAAAACCCATCTGTAGAGATTCCTTATACAGTTCGAGTTCTATATGGAAACTTCCCTATGCATGCTTGGTCGAACTTGGTTCATACAAAAACAGATGTCTGCCATTTGCAATGTTTACATTCTTTAAGACCATGTCGAGAGAGAGAAAAAAGCACGTCAAATACAATAATGTGCAATAAGTAACATTTGTGAAGGTCAGAGATGACCTGTCCCTTCGTTCAATGGCCAGATCAAATTTAAGACTAAGCTAGACAGACAGTGTACACTCTCCCAGATGTGTTGTAAACCAATTAACTCATTCGTCAAACTAAACGTCCTTCATACTGTATCATCCATTTGAAGTCAAATATGACGAGAGGTGAATTCTGAAAAACCTCATTTGAACAAGTCGTTTACATCAGTCATCAATGAAACTTGGAAGAGGATAAAGGCAATTTAGAAGTTCCACTCTTGTTTCCTCTGACATTACCTGCTCGTAGTGACGATGTTGTCTTACCTTGACGTAAGACGACGTGTCGGGGACGGTCTGAAACATGTTCATTGGACAGAGAGCCCGGAAATGTGTGATGTTCACTTCACGGCCCCTTCAAAAAACAAGTCCACAGGTCATCTTAGAGGAAGCTGGTGTTTACCCAGTGCAAAACTAACAAATACATAGGCCTAAGGTAAACGTCTATACTACTACTACTAATAATAATAATAATAGATAAAGAACTAATTTTTTTTAATTCTGACTTAATTCCGACCGCCGTTCCAAGACAACTGTCCCAAATAAAGCTCTGAAATGTAACTTAATTTCAGTTTTCATCTGCTAAATTCTGAACATTTTAAAGAGCAAACGAATTCATTCATTCATTCATTCATCCATTCATTATTTCCCTCTCACAAATCAGCACGAAACCTGTTTATTTATCTGAATCACACGGATTATTCTCCGTGACCATATTTCCCTTTGCCATGCCATTTCTTTTCAAAATTGATTTCCGTCTCAGATTCTACGAAATGCATTTCTTCATGCTTTAGACAAAAGCGAAGCTCGTTTATCTGCATTCTCTGTTTAACTGCATCATGTATAAATTGCAAAATCATTTGCAGCGCAGCAGTTCTTGTGAATAAAATGGGCACGTTGGTTTCCAGTTAAACCACATCCAGTAATCTAAACAGAGAGGTCAGATCTGGTTCATGAGCTTATATGAGGGGCACGAATGGAGCACCGTTAAACAGAGCTGCATTTATTCCTTTAAGAATTGTAGCCTATACCATTCATCCCGCCAGAGGCTCTTTTTCTTTTTTTTTTAATTGACTGCACAGGCCTTCATTTCATGCAATATTTTGGCTAAAGGTGGCAGTACAGGCATAATAATAATAATAATAATAATAATAATAATAATTAATATCAGTTAGCCTATATATTTTTGCGTTTCTCTTTCTATTTCTTCATCTTTCGTTTTTGAATGTGTTTATAAGATAAGGCTATATAAGTCAATTTGTGAAGTATATAGGCTTCGCCCCCTTCACGTTCAGAGCAGCCACATATTGAAACGCTTTTCGTTTTAATAAGTGTAGCTTACAAAGTCTCGGGTGAAAGGGCACCTCGGGGACGGTGTCTTTTGCCTTTCCTTCGGCGTGCAATTACAGAGCAGACTGGCACTAGCATTATTTAACATTCCACAGCAGTTCAGCAGCACTATGAAAATAACTGATGGCCATATTAAAACACAGCAACAGAAATAACGTAAACATATCAAAACTTTATTTCTCACAAATCGTCCTGATTTGTGCACTGACAACTGACACACAGTCTTAAAGTTTATTTATCCTTCTTTAAAGGCTATAGGCTAATCATTAAATGAGGATTTATCAAGAACAGCGGAGGGATGACGAGTTAACTATTGCGTCCTGATGTAGCCTAAATAATAAAACTTTTTAGTTGCAAGCTTTTTTTTTTTTTTTTTTTTTTTTTTTACAGCAGAACACCAAAAGGACATTCTCAAAAAGTTTACTTTCTCGAACCATCACTGTAAACATTCATTATATTCAAGCATTTATGTATAAAATAATTACAATAATTTGGTATTTCTATTCAAGTTTTCACTGCCAGTGCGACTTTTTTCACCGCTAATTAAATTTAAAGTGATTTAAAGGTGTAGTAAATTTACAACTGCAGGTTGTCACTTTGGTTTTACTTAAAATTGCAGGAAATTCAACTTTTCAAGTTTTCAATTTTATTGCTTTGTAACTGCCTTGCACTTAAGTGATAATATATTTTAAATCAATTTATGCATAAAGCATACCACATAGATACAATATAATAGATACCACATACAGTAGTTACGTGTTTACACACTTCATATTAGTTTGAATAACAAACGGAAAACGAAGAATGGACGTATACATAAGTGCAACACGGTAATAAAGGAAATTAAAAGGCTTTCGTCAGTTGCCTGCCATCGCGATAATGAATGAGATGTTGTCATTTCGATACCTGAACATACTGAACGTAATGAATAAATCAGGAGTCTTATAATTCGCTCGATTTATATTCGCAGCGTCAGACCTCGGGCTCCTGCGGGCGAGAGCTGGGCTCGCCTCATAAACTTTCCCAAATGCATCCAATTTCTAAACGGTAAAAGAGCATAGAATTCCGCATCTGTGGCCAATTAAGTGACTGGAGGCTCAACAGGACTGTTAAGTAACTGCATCGCCTCTCCTCCGAAGAGGACCAAGAGCGTCTAGTGTTTCATTTGAAGCGTCTTACCTAGCGCACGTGTTATCCATCAAATAACGTCTTTCTCGACTGTCAACACATTGGAAACGAGCAACGAAGCGACATTCCAAAGTGGACAAGGAACTCAGATCATTCGCCAATGAAAAGTAGTTCCACGTGCATGTGTTTTTATCCCGAAAAACAAAAACAAAACGAAACGATGATTGCGGAGCGACAAAAACTTTCTGGTCAAACTAAAATTAGAAAGAACATGCTCAACTTCTGCAGCACTGAACCTCAAACACAGAACACTCACCTGTCTTGTCTCTGTCACTGGGTGTTTTTGAACTCTTTTCCAGTCTTAAATAATTAGTCCCGTCTATGAGAGAGTGATTGTCATGGATAAGTGTGAGTTATGTTGAGGAGGCGTGAGAGGAGGAGAGGAGGGATGTATGAATGGGGAAAGTGAGATGGGAGAGCAGAGGCTCGCTGGCCAATGAGGAAGCACGAGCTCACCCTGAACATCCACCGAACCGTGAAATAAGGGAAATCTGACTGAAATGAGCACAGCAGCACCATAAAACAAAACGAGAGAAGGGGGGAAAGCGTGAAGAGTACCGGAAGACATCCAAATATCTTCTGTAGATATATATATATATACATTCAAAAGACAATTCGAAAGTTTGAGAATTTCAGTCATTCACGCACTTGGTTATTTATTTCGTTCATTCATGCCATTTCGAAAACTATATGAGCATTTGCAGAGCACAAAATACAAAAACAAACCAGTACACAAAAGAAGTTTGCATTAATGCATCAAAAATTGTTTGTGCTTCATGGCAGTTATTGCTTGAAAATACGCATTTATTTATTTATTTTTTAGCACCCAGAATCGTCGTCTCGTGAGGATGAACGCGCTCAGAGGGCTCCTGTCACATCCAGGCGTAACCCGTGAGCGTCTCTTTCCTGTTAGGTTGACCCTGTTCACTTCACTAACTCCATTTCCTCCAGTCGAGAACACATTCAAAGAACCAGCGGCAGGTTTACAGTCGGGAAAGGCGCTGATGCATGACGTTTGAATATCAGTGAGGAACCAAACACTTGATAAAGACTCTCATTGATCTGAACTGAAGGCGGTTCTCAAATTAGGTCTGACCGTTTTTAAACTGTTGATTTGAAAGCTTGATGACACTTCGTGTTCATAATCACATTTACACTGAGTCGTACACACCAAATGAACTTTAAATATATGTGAGTTGCTTGTGATTGCAATTTGCTATTGTAATCTATGTGCCCGTGCTATTGTAATCAAATATTACATAACTGAAAATGTTAAACATGTAGGGTGCAGCAATAAAACGTGTTACAATATGTTGCAAAATAATTCTATGTCTCTCCTAATGGATTTTTATTGAGCTCATAGTCCCTTAACTACATTGATAAATGTGAAAAAAAGGTAGTAAAATATTTTTCCCATAAATCTAAATTTACCTGACTGATTTAGGTAAACCTGAGTAAACTCTGACATAAACAGTATTTGGAATAGCACGCCACGTTCCCGTAAGATCACATGAATTCTTCTGAACAATAGCAGGAAATTGCCACCTTACCCAGACGGGAAACATATCCAAAGGCAACCATCGCAACTTGCAATGAGTGAATGTCATTTTTAACACGTAAAATGCTAAATTCTTACATTATTTAACCAACATACAAAAGTGTATTATATATTAATTTTTTTTTTTTTTCTTTTCTTTTTTTTTCTCAATGTAGCTCCTGGGCTTTTACAGATGTCGGGACTGAGAACACATCAGTGACTGGATGACGCACTTCCGTCCGAATGCCTTTGGACAGGGTGAGAAACAATAAACAGTGCTTGTGTTGGTTCTCAGAAACTGTTTTTTTTTTTGTTTTTTTTTCTCTCCTTTGTCTTGTTGCTTTAAAGTTGTTACTGTAATCAAGTTTAATAATAAGTGAACTAAGAGATCTAGACAAACGAATGTAAAAGGAATGAAAAAAA
This sequence comes from Tor tambroides, assembly GCA_021397915.2. Lineage (NCBI taxonomy): Eukaryota > Metazoa > Chordata > Actinopteri > Cypriniformes > Cyprinidae > Tor > Tor tambroides. The sequence continues at coordinate 39,759 of JAFVLL020012956.1, read as the reverse complement.
AAAAAAGAAACAAAGATATTCATGCATGATTCATAAAAACTCTTCCCAATTGCAGTGGTCTACACTCTTGAAAATAAAAGTTCTTTAATGGTTTCATGAAGAATGTTTAACATCCATGGAACCTTTCCATTAGACAAAAATGCCCTTCATACTAAGAAAAAAATGGTTCTTTTAAGGACTTTTCACTGAAATGTTCTATGGGGAAACCAAAATAGTTCTTCTATGGCATCATTGCAAAAACTCCCTTTGAAACCTTTATTTTTGTCCAGTCTTGACCAACTCAAGCTGACTAACGAGTGAAACTAGATCCAAAACTCTTGAGTTACATTTTAAGCATCTTATTCACATTACTGTTTATATTATATGCATTACTTGGTTTCACTATTGTGTTTCAATACACATTTACCACCTTCTGAAAATTTTTCAGGACTAAATGGTGTTTTAGCAATCAAAGCTTAAGGGCTCAGAACTGCACTCAAGAAAAAGAAAGATTTGAACCATATCAGTCTACATAAAAGGGTTACAAATGTAACTGTCTCTCGTGGGATCTGGCATCTCACGAGCAGAATTCCTGCATCCCATCTATGATCAGCCGCCGTGGCTGGTTTTAGCGGTAGAGACTTATCTCAAAGGTCCAACTCCACCTCCTGGGACCTCTCTAATATCTCTCTACTTAGGAATATGCAGCAACATACAGACGTGTCTGATTACATCGAGTATGTAGTAATGAAGGCCTGGGTCCTCCAGTATAATGTCTTATTTATTTAACTGGAGGAGCAAGAGAGCAGCAGAGATGAAGATAGCTCATTTTCCACATCTCTCCATGTTCTCAAGGGGGACGCGTAAATGAGATGCCGGCACCAGTGAAGGCAGGGCAACTCTTTTCACGCTAACCCCGTCAAGGCCCACACGCAACAGGATAAACCCGAGAGCTTTACTAAACTGAAGAACAATCAGGTTCGTTCGTATTTAAACTCCAGCAATTTCAGCACAAGAGAATGGAAGACGTTCTGCAAAATAGTGTGACTCATAATCTCATATTCTACTCCCTTAGCCCTCATAAAACTACATAGAGAATAGTTATGAACACCTGGAGAAGGCTGTCCGTTTTTTCCTGTCCTCATTCACAAAGCCTCGCATGGATTTCATGTGCTGAGTGTGAACTCTCCTCTCTAGATTCATGGTATGTAATATGAATTTCACAGACAGGTGAAACCGGATCTGGAAATGTATCTTTATGCAAACAGCAGACCACTCGTGCGTGTCATTAAAATTTGCAAAGGGAAATTAAACCGCTGTGGTTGGTTTATAAGAGAGCATTTATAAAAGGTAAAGCCTTACCAATGAAAGCACTGAACTTCTAATAAGACACCAATCATCACGGCTGTTAGCTCCATCCAAACGAAGCAATAGATGACCTCTCAGTAATGTCACACATCTGGTTTAATCAGCCCCGGACGGCTTTCAGACAGAAAGATATAAGTTAGACCTACAGAGTGTGAAGATATAACTGCAAACCATAAAGTGAGACAACTTAAATTGCATAGTAGATCACATCCCAACATGCCATCCAGGGACTTTAGGGATTTTAGTTACTGAATAATGTCCATTATGCTCAGAAGAAATTCTTTCTTTAAGGCTGTAAATTATACAGTGTAGCTTTTCAGACTGATTCAAACTGGTAATGCACCTTTTTGGACCACTCATTCAAAGAACCAGCTCATAAATAAGAGTCGTTCTTTTGGGAAATCTGCCTCTACTGGTCTCGTAAATTCACTGACAAGAACAGGCACTTAGAGCCATTTGACACTGGTTGCACTGTGTTTTTGCATGCAGCTTACTAAACATCTCAAAAGAAAGAACTTCCTTGCCCTAATTTACATTGTTTAATGTTCGATCGTTTTATTGTAACGTATCCAACGCAGACTGAACAAGGCCTAACTGATTCAAAATTTCAGTGGTTCACCGCAAGGGACAATCTCTGCGAACCAGTGTCTATATGGCTTTCGGTTTGATTTGATAAGTTTGTAGATATTTTAATGACTTATTTGTATAATACAAAGGAAGAGTTGTAGTTATTAGTCTCATGTTGGCCTCACTGACCAAGCTCTTCATAAAGGAAACAAAACGAGCCCTGCAATTTCATAACATAACATACAATTTATATTTAATGGTATGGAATGATTTGTTAATTGCATTTAATAGATTATAGTTTCAATAAAACATTTGCAAAAGGTGCTTATATGCATGTTTGAGTTGAGTTGGCGTTGCCATTCTGACCAGTAGATGTCACCAGCAGGTGGTGGTGACACTTCGAAAAAGTGAATCATTTTGCGAAGTAATTGATTCAAAGTTTATTCAAATGATTCAGACTATGCAACCAGGTGAGTTATGCCCAAAATATACTGCAGTTTTGACATGAATGCTAGTAAACTCCATTTGATAGCATGCACGAACACATGCTCGACACATGCGCACTAGAAGTTTCATCCTTGTTCAGCGTCTGCAATATTTCTCTACAGAAGTTATCGTTGATATAAAAAAAAAAAAAATGTCTTTTGTACATTTCACAGATTTGCACATCATTTGTTTTTCAGGGGCCATATATACTTCCTTTGTCCGCTGATGTCAGTGCAAACGTGATTTGAGCGGAAATTACATCACATGCACTGTACGCATACCTTAGTGTTCGCATAAAAACGCAAAAACTTTTCATAAAAAGAGATTGCATTAATCGAAAATCAACATTTTTATCTAGACCTAGCACCAAGTCACAGTTATTAATGATATCTGTTCTCATTTCATTCACCAACCCTCAGTGAAACTCTAGGGCATTAATCTTAGCATTTAAGACTAGCCAGGTGAAATAGAGCCATGTGGATGGAAAAAAAATGGTGGAAAACAGCAAGTCAAGGCATATGACTGCACACCTCATCTAAGAAAATTTAAAATCATCTCTCCTCAATAAATCCTCTGACCACTCATCATTCAACAGGCTTTTAGCAGACCCTTAAAGAAAAGCAGCAGCTGAAATGAATACGCTGTCACCTCTCATTTCTGTCCACAGGCCAGCCCTGTGAGAGAGCGTGTTGTTCCCGGGGAAGTGGGACAGGACTCTCAGGTTTACTGTGCCATGCTCTTTTTCTCAGGCATTTGCTTTAAGGGCCCCCCTTCTTTCCCCAAAACCCCCACCAGACGTGTCTGACAGCCTGAACTCGACGTGAGCTGCCTACCAGACTACAAAACTCATTCATCTGTGGCTCCGACGGTCAAATCTGGATCCAATAAAGCAGGATACTATTGATCCCTTGTCTCACTGAATCTTGCTCTAGCAGTTCTTCACCACTAGGGGGTTCATTGAGCCAAGATTAGGGCAAGAAAATGAGAATGAAAAGACATAATTGTGCAGTCAGCTACATTTGGTCTATGTGTGAGGTGTATGCAAATGTATTTTTGTATGTCATGTTTTAGCAGTCTTGGGCACAACTGGGTACAATGACCATCAACCACCTTCTGATCACATCTCACACACCATCAATGTTGTAAGATTTTGATAAATGAAAAAGAAAAAAAAATCCTGCATCATTTCTAAGTCACTAATCAAACTTAACACATTTGTGACATTAATGTCAATATTTATAATACAAAAGATAAATAGAATATTTATACATACTATTTTACATTTTCTAAATGTCTGAATGTGTGTGTGTATATATATATATATATATATATATATATATATATATATATAATACATATTATTAGAAATGATTTTAGAAATTAATTTGATATTTTTCTACTATATATATATATATATATATATATATATATATATATATATATATATATATATGTAGATATATATGAATAAATAAGCTTTCCACTGATTTATGGTTTGTTAGGATAGGACAATATTTGGCTGAGATACAACTATTTGAAAATCTGGAATCTGAGGGTGAAAAAAAATCTAAATATTGAGAAAATCGCCTTTAAATTTTTCCAAATTAAGTTCTTAGCAATGCATATTACTAATCAAAAATTAAGTTTTGATATTTTTACAGTAGGAAATTTACAAAATATCTTCATGGAACATGATCTTTACTTAATATCCAAATGATTTTTGGTATAAATAAAAATCAATAATTCTGACCCATACAATTGGCTATTGCTACAAATATACCCGTGCTACTTAAGACTGGTGTGAGGGTCACATATATGTGTGTTTTATATATATATATATATATATATATATATATATATATATATATATATATAGGGTCTTTACTCAAATTGTGCATATATAAAATGCATATTATTTATATTTTCTACAATATATACATAATTTACTAATTTACTAAATTAGGAATTCTGAACCCACTGCCTCTCAGAAAATGCTTTTATCAACAATGTCAGGAAATGGCCCATCCGGATACTGCAACTGCTGACAGTGGTTCATAATTTATTAGTTGCAAGATTTCAGATTTTCTTTCCATCATTTCTTTCCATCATCTACTATTATTTTGCAAGGCACATTACAAGTCTAATGTGTTTGTGTGCACCATTAGGCCTTCTTGGGAGGCACAAAGTGAACCCCTCCCTCTCTCCTGCTCCCTGGGGCAACAAACAAACGTATGAAACGGGAAACAGACCCAGCCACATGCAAATGCTCCGTTTGCCAGTTTAGTGAGGGGGTTTACTGATTATTTAGTGTGGGCAATACCTAAAAAGTAAATGATTTGATGCACATACGACATGGGACGCCTGTCTGAAAGGATGAAGTGGGAAAGCCAGCTTTAAAAGGGAGACAGGGAGCTGGCCTGAAACTGTGCATGTGTGACTGACTGCAGGGGCACTGCTCTAAACGCCCTGGCAAAAACCACAACATTCTTCCTCATCCTTAAAGAGACAGAACATTTTCTGTGGTTATGTGCCAAACACACACACATCACATTAGATTAACATTTCAACATGGATGGTGCTGCATGTCTGTGAAACATATGCACATATGCTTAACCCTTACTGGTTCAACCGCTGGGTTTGGATTATTGTTCAGTATAGTTCAGCATTAGCCATACTTTGTCTTCCATGTCTATCTCAAAGTTAGAGTCTTTAGAAAGACATGAAGTAACGGAATAATTTCCACTGACTGATAGAGGGCAGAGTTGAGCTTTGGAAGAGGCCAAAATATATGTAAGCATCAGTGTCTTTCAAAGTATACTTTGTAATTTAGATGGAAACTAAATATAACAAAAATAATAACTCTAGTTTACAGCAATAAAGGTGACATTTTATAATAAGGTTTCATTTGTTAACATTAGTTAACTGCATTAGTTAAGACAGACTAACAATCAATAAAAATCCTACAGCATTTATTAATCTTAATGTTAATCTCAACATTTATTAACATGTTTAAGATCAAAAGTTGCATCTGTTAACATCAGTTAATGTGCTGTGACCTGACATTAACATTTTCATTAGGCTAACTAAAGGTTAATAAATGCTTTAAAATATTGTTAATTGTTAGCTGATGCATTAAGTAGCCTAATGTTTTCAAATGAGACCTTATTGTAAAGGGTGACTGCAAAGAATTGTATTTATTTTATGTACATAACACGTATATTGAATTTAATTTGATACATTTTCCAATCATTTTTAGAATTATTCTAATTTAACACTTTGTAGTAACATCCAATAATAACGTAATAAAAAATTAATGTTTCTGACCTTTTTTTCTCCTATGATTACCATAAAATGCTCATATAAATGCCAATGTACTAGGTCACATTTTTGACACTGTTAAGTTGTTTTTTGGCGTTTTTCACAAGCTCTGACTCACACACTTGACAACATCTCTAACTGAGGGAGTGGAGCTCATAAGCACAAACACACATGTAGAGCCAGCCAAAGACACAAAAATACATCTGAAGGCAAAGATAAACACAAGCACGCTGCACCCACACAATCACATGCAAACGTGTACTCACAGTCCCTCAGCTGCACTGACACGCATAACCTCACATCAGCACCTGTATCTTCATTTATCTTTCACTTACATCTTAAGTCACTTGTGTCGCAATATAGATCGAGAGGCTCTGCAATAAAATTGGTGCCCTTGACTTTAAATGTTGTCATGCGGTCGCTGAATATTAAACGGAGAGTATTTTACTATGGAAAAAGTGATACGCCTTAAACTCTGTCATCACCTTCCCACCCTCGTATTGCTTGATGACTTTCATGGAACACAAAGCGAGTTATTATCAAAATGTCACAGCTGAACGAAAATACACACCAATCACTGGCAGTCAAATTTAGCTGCAAAAAATGTATGCATGACGCCTCTGCTGCTATCTTTCACAATTATCATCTAATTTCATCATATAAATTTTAAATAAATGATCATACGCAGGCAAGCAGAGGCAGATAACGTGGGCAGAGGTGAAGAAGTCTTTGGGACTTAGGGTTTCCTGCCTATTTTGAATGTGGGGGTGCTGATTTGAGCTCAGATTAAACCTAGGACAGGAACCAACTATGTTCATAAGACTGCTGATAACAGCAAAGAAGGGTTTTAATCACCAGCAAAGAGAAAGAGAGGGAGAATGAAAGAGAAGTAGAGCTCACTCCACTTCCTCATTGGGTATCAGACTACAGGATAGACGCTACATCCTTAAACCGCGTCTAAAAATAGTCCTGTTGTTTTGTGGTAGGGGTAGTGTGTGTGCTCATGCTATTGTCTCTTTGGCTGTACATAATAAGCACGCTAGCATTAGAGTGTGTGTGTGTTGTGAGAATCTGGGAGCTCTTCCATTTTAGAGTGGAGTTTGATGGGAACGTGGGCTGAATATTTATGTGGCTGTAATCTAAACCCCCTTCAGCTGCACCCAGATCTTCTCCATCTCCCTGCAGTCAGCCATCAGTTTCTATCTGAAAACAGCAAATACAGCCTCAAGATGGTCTGCAAGTTATGACACTCTGATATAGACTTACATGAGCTGGAACGTCTGAAAGGCATTGTAGGAACTGCCTTGATGGATGTACTAAGTGGACACTGAATATCACATATTTGGGACCAGCTTTGGGCCTAAGATTATTATTCAGAAAGGTTATATAACTCAATATACATTATATGCTGATATATGGCCATAACACTTTTGCAAGGGTGATATTGCTGTTAGGCCTACGTGTGTCACTTAAATGAACAAGTAGCCGATGAAAAAAAAAACAATAAATAAAAGTAGTCTGTTTAAATATTGTGTAATATCAATATCACACTCCTGAGGCATTTTTATATAATTACCTTCAAAATAACCCAACGAAAATTAATAGTTTTTTTGATTAGGCTACCATTTGTATAACCACAGTTTTACTACAAATACCATGGTTAAACTATAGTGTAGCAAAACCATGGATAAGTTGTGGTTATCATGGTTTAACTACACTAGCCATGCTTTTTGGTTGTATTGTAGTAAAACCATGGTTAGGGTATCTGTCCAAGCATCCGTCACTAAATTCGCAACTATAGAACTACAGGAACGACAGCATCGGTCGTTTTTGAAAAGTTTTTGAAGTAGGCAAAACCATTTGTGATTATTTTTATACAACCATTAAATAAATAGAATGTTAATGTTGAGCAACTTGCCTTTTAAAGGCAATATTGTAGTTACTTTGTCTGTTTTCCCTTCGCCAACGCTAGAAATCCGCACGTGAGTGTTTTGTTCGTGAATGATTCCGTGTTTTTGAACAAATCCATTAAATGATTCAAAGACTCACTCACTTGAGTCATTTGTTTCGTTCCTCAATGAATAAAAGAATTAATCATTTGAATGAATGAGTCAAAGGCTGCACCCGAAAACTTAGGCAGCTGATTTGCTGCATCGCTCCCTGGCTGCCTCATGAGGCAATGACTTTGCAGGCAGCGTTTTTTGCACGAAGGCACCTCACAAAACTGATTTCGGACAGCCTTCTGAGGCAGCTTAACGGTTTAATGATCTACAACAAAATAGAACGAGTTTTGGTGATAACTAACAAATATTTAATTACTTTAATACTAATTCCTCGCTAGAAATAACATCAAAAGTGCAAAAAGTTAATCAGAAATATACATTTACACACAAACTAACCACCAAACAACTTTCAGACGCCATCTTTATTTTTTTAGCTCAACCGTCACGGAATGGAACGGATAAGATTGCGGGATATCAAAGGCAGCGAAGGATATATCTATGCTGCCTTCAAAAATTGATCAGATGAAGGTATCTCACGAGACAGGAAGTGAAGCTAACTTTGGATTCGGACGTGCCTTGATGCCTTCCTACCTCGAGGCAGCATTTTTCAGTTCTCGGATGCAGCCAAAGACTCACTCAGAAAGACAGCCATTTATCGCCACCTACTGGCTTAATGACGCAACTTGCAGAAGAATCACAAAAATACACAGACTAGTCCATTCATTCTAATATTTCCTTAAAAGACTTTTCCTTCTAAAAGAGTAATGGAGGGCTGAAAGGTGTAAGGCTCAAATAACTGTCATTCAGAAATGAATTTTAAAGTATTTTTTTTATTGAAAATTCAGCTTGGAACGATCATACAGCATCGTTATTGTTTTCTTTTTCAAACCTTTATTACAGTCTTTCTGGAAACACACGCAGGCGGAGTGATACAACAGTGAAAAGTCCCAATGAACGCTGCTCGACCAATCAGATTCGAGGACCGGAACTAATGAAGTGTTCCCGTCATGTCGGAATTCCTGTAATTACGAAATTATAGTTGGAGCTCTTAGAAAATTCCAAGTTTACAATTTGTATTTCCGAGTTCTACGAGGACATCATAATTATGGTAAGTTTAAAAACTGCAAAAATCTAGTTATAGCTTATGCCTGCTCTGATCTTATGAAATGGACCTATGGTAAGTTAATTTGATGTGAGGCAAAAAATTGTTATTGGTTAAAAACCAGCGTAAATAAGAGAACTTAACTGAATATAAACTTTTGGAACAGTTTGTCTTTTATCCTTTTGGTGACTTCCTAATTTGCCATGAAAGCTGTGCTATAAACAGAGACCATGACAGCTGGAGTCACTCAACTCTTACCATAGCCCATCAGTACACACACGAACAGGCTGTTTTGAGGACATTTCTCTCAAAGGCCACACAAACACACAGAGGTGCAGTGATATGAATCTGTATTTGGCACCTCCTCTTGTGAAAAGAGGAGTAAATGAGGAAAACAGTGATCTACACAGCTCCCTCCTAATTATGTGTGTGTGTGTGTGTGTGTGTGTTTTAAATGTCAGATTTTGTACCACTAATGAAAAGAAGTTCTGTGCTGTTGAATGTTGAGGCTTGTTTGTATTGGCCCGGTCCCAGTATCTTATCAAGACTGAAAATTAAGTTTTGCTTCATCGTTGGGTTGCCCTCATTTTTAATCTTCTTTTCTTCCTTTCCAACAGACAATCTGCTCCACTGGCACACATTAAACCCTGCTGACATCCATCTCCATAAAGAGACACTCTGAGGTGAAACACCTGTAAAATGCAGTAGTTGAAAACCCAGTGTAATAGAGCTGAGACAAGACAGTGTGTTAAATGTTTAACACCAGAAACACATGTATTCAGAAACTTAAAACAGAAATGTAATTGATTGAAGCTCATACACAAATGCATGTTGTTTATCAGTAAATTAAGAATTTATTGAAATCTATCTATCTATCTATCTATCTATTATGGAAAATTAAAAAAAAATGAAGCAATAAATAAATATTAAATAAATAAGGTATAAGGGGTACAAGTAAAAAGGTAACTGCAACATTTTATCTCACAATTCTGACTTTTTTTCTTGCAATTTTCTCAGAATTGCAAGATATAAACTCAGAATTAGGTCATAAGGACACAGAATTGCGAGATATAAACACAGAATTGCAAAATATAAACTTGCCATTCTGAGAAGAAGTCTGAATTGTGAGATATGAAATCACAATTGCAAGAAAAAAAAAGTTGGAATTGCAAAATAACTAGTTGCAAATAACTTCCTTTTTTTTACTTATAGAAGACTTTTTCTACCATGGAATTACATGCATACATATATATATATATATATATATATATTCTTCTTCAAAATGTTTAGCACGATGGTAATGACTGAGAATAATTCACTAGCATAACAAATTCATTCATTCAAAGAAACCATTAAAAATTAATCAAAAGTTCATGAAAAATAGAATTTACCTGATTTTAAAACTTTATTATTAATATTTTTTCATAGGGAGGTTTAACAAGTCTCAAATATGGATATTCTGCAATATGTAGCTTTTTAAACACTAACTAAAAACTTACTAACTAAATAATGATGTGAGTGAGTGAGTGAGTGAGTGAGTGAATGAATGAATGAATCATAAATTAAGTGATTGCACATTTCACTCAAACATATGATATAGCCTATTAAAAGCATCTCTTGTAAACATAAGATGAGGTGCTTATACTGAGTATAAGAGAAATCGGATGTTTAATACGTCAACAAGTGTCTCCTTAACACTGTACACAGTCCATGCAGGGTCCCTAACTCAATAAGGGTTGAGTCACTTTGACCTTTCCTCACTGTTGGCCAAGGTTCACACCTCTACGGAGCAACACTGTATCCGATTGTGGTCAACAGCGGCCGAGCGACACTCCCTGCTCCCAAACACCCAGGTCGCCTCAGACAAACAAAGCTCCTCAGAATGAGTTCCGGCACATGTGTCCCGACCGGGGAGTGTGGCGGAGGTTAGTTAGGCCCATTGCGAAGCCTCATGGAAAGGCAGAAGCCCTAGAACCTTCAAGAAACTTGAAACATCTGGAGAAAGCTACACATTTTCCAAGGCATGTTTGTATGACTTAGAAGGCCTATTTAGAGGCTGTTTGCACAACTTGTAAAAAGGATCGAGGACTTAAAGATAATATCAACGGCTAATGCTAAAGAACGCAGCTTCTCAAAAGTCACTCAACTTTAAGAATCTCCTCATCAGACCCACATTTGATCCAAACATGCAATGTCTTACTGTACTTTTCTTTTCATTCTACCGATAGCCAGCTCTTTTGTTTTGCGCTCTAAACTCGGGTTTGGGTGATCAAGAGTCGATACTGTCACGAAGCATTATACGCTCTCTTTTGTCATCATATCCATGGCTTTTATCTAAAAATACCTCAGGAAGAAATAAAAACAAAGCTTCAGCAGAAAAGAGATCGGCCCCGTACCTCTCGGAAACACTGCGGCCTAAAATAGACTCGGTCTTCATAAAGACCTTCTTCTTTGTAGTCGCTGGAGCAACATCTGTGGGGCAGTATCTTTAGGGAAAGAGCCGGGCAGTGAATCAAAGCGAGTCGAGATCTCTTGCGAGAGATGAGTGGGAGGACTTTCTCTTGCTCTTTCCCCCCTCGAAATGTTAGAAGAACCTGCAGCATTTGGGACGATTCTAATAAAAGCTCATTAAACTCGCCTGTCCTGCAGTATCTTTGGAAGATGTGCTAGCAAAACTAGTCAGGATGGATAGATAGACTCTGCTAGATGATAAAGCTTTGATGTTCTGATTTATCATTTCATTTGATGGTTAATAAAAGGTCTGGCAGCATCACTTCAAGGTCGCCGTATTCTTTTGGCTTAACACTTCGAAAGCCAATTATCCAGCAGTTTAGTGTGAGGTGTGATTCAGAGGCTCGGAGATCTGTGAAACTTTGCTCTCGCATGCTCTGTGACGACAGCAGGACATACATGAGCAGTAAAGCAGTCAGACGGTTGAGTGATGAACACTCAAGTGAAAAGTGCTCTGTTTAATGTATAGCGTGACCAGACCAGGAGAGAGAAAGAGAACGAGAGCGAGAGACGTACAGAGAGAGAGTGTGAGAGCAGCAACAACAGATAGGAAAAAAGTTATAAAGAGATGAGAAAGAGGGGGGAAACTTTAGTAATTTCCTGAAAGAAAAAAAAAAATAAAAAAAATTCATAAATCACTGCTGACAGAAAACAAGAATCTATCTATCTATCTATCTATCTATCTATCTATCTATCTATCTATCTATCTATCTATTGTCTGCTTGTCTGAGCTGTCGATGTGAAATGTAAGGCATTTAAATTTGTGGCTTTTATGACTACTTGAAAGCTTGAAAAGATTGAAAAATAGTTTTGCTTATAGCAAGTCATTGTTAACCTTGAATTAAAAATAAATGCAATTTGATGATAAAATAAAAATAATGTGAAAATCTTTATAATTTTTAATGACAAAAATTCCAATAATAATAATAATAATAATAATTATTATTATTATTATTATTATTATTATTATATCAGCTCAAAATTAAATTTGGTAAAAAATAGATATTATTGCATGTGGCAGCAGAGACGAGTTTAGCTATCACTTTTTTATAATTTAATTTAATTCAATTTTTTATTTTTATGAAAAAAATATCAAAACATTTAGCATGATGATAGTGACTGGGAATTTAAGAGAGAAAAAAAAAACGTTATAAAAAGACAAATTAACACAAACACCAAATTGATTTTACAGTTTTTGAAAAGTAGAATTTGAAAAAAAAAAAAAAAAAACCATCATAGAGTTTAAAAATCTCAAATACAGAAATTCTGCCAAATGTAACTTTTTTTTAAAACAGAAAGAAAGAAAGAAAGAAAGAAAGAAAGAAAGAAAGAAAAAGTAATAAATATATACATGCATACATATTTTTTGTTGTCTAAAATAAATGTTAAAAATAAAAAAAATTAAATGTTTTATTTTAGGTAATTTCTAAGGAAACATTTCTCATTTTCATTTAGTTTAACCTGATGTACTAAAATAATAAATAAAGGTTTACAACTATCATGAATGATAAACTATGATAAATGTACCCTTAATTTAAGAGCGAGAGAGCAGGGTAACGTTTCACAGGGCGAGCGAGGAACTGGATGGAAGGTGTTGCAGTGATAAGGAAGGCGTGAGGCGTGGAGGAGGTGATGAGAGGAGATCGTGTGGAGCAGAAGAGCATCAAGGCTTCTCCTTTGAAGCCGTCATCATGCTAATTGAAACAGCATTGTGGGCACACAGGGAAGATCTGGATCGCATTCACTGCCTTTTATTCAATTTGGCTCATCAGAAGGGGTGCGTCTTACCCCACCTATCTCTTTTTTTCTCCCATTTCTCTCAGCACATGGCCATAAGTCACGCAGCTCCCCTTTTGCCCCTGATGTGTTGGCCCTTCCGAAGCCCTCTGGGATTGCTTTGCCCGGCTTCAGAGAGATTCCCATCGGAGACAGTGCAGGTTGACATGCCACTTCTTCACGCTTCTCACCTTGGACTTGAAAGCACCTCCAGATTTACTTTCAAGGAGCTGCATGGAGGATCTTTGACCACGCACTTTCTAATTCAAACAAATGAGAGAGCGGGGCAGCCGCGGAGGGCTTATCACTCACCCGCAAGGTGTTTCAGACGAGATGCGAATGGCCCGCTGATAAAAAACTCAGCGCTTTGAGTGGGCTGTTTGAGTTTGATAGGAGAAAATAGGGACAATCTGGAAAATAATTTCATAGACATAATGCTTTGTATTCACCAGGGTTATTACTGAAAAAAAAAGATGTAGAAACAATTTTCTCTCAAAAATTGCTAGTAAATTTCAAAATTAATTACAAAGAAAGGGCAAGTAACACATTGAAAATATTCAAGTAAAAAGACTTAGTATTTTCTTGTAAAACATATTCCAATAATCTTTTGTTTTATTTATAATCCTGAAAAAAAACATAAAAATAGAATAAAATATTTTTAAAAAATATTTTATTAAATTTTTCCCAGTGTTATTAAATATAATAATAATAATAATAATAATAATAATAATAATAATAATAATATTTTATTTTAGCTAGTTGCCAAGGAAACATTTCTGAATTGCTCATTTTCATGTAGTTTAACCTGATGAGTTAAATACCTAAAACTGAAAAAAAAAAAAAAAAAAAAATTATATATATATATATATATATATATATGTGTATATATATATATATAAGACATGTTAAAAACAAACAAACAAGCAAACAAAACTAAAGAGGAAGTTAAGAAGTCTGAATGAACAATACAGAAATTATGCCAAATGTATTTGTACTAAACAATAAATAAATAAATATATTTTTTTTAATTTTTTAGATTTTTCCTCATAATGATTATGTTTGTTACTTGAAATGAAATAAATATTACTAATAAAATAAAATATTTAAAAAATACATTTTATTTTCAGTTAGTTTAGCCTGATGACTAAATTAACTTAAACAAAAACTGAAATAAAAATGTATTAAAACTGTAAAGACAAATTAAAATAACATACATATATATATATATATATATATATATATATATATATATATATATATATATATATATATATATATATATATATATATATATATATAAATCTAAAACAGGAAAATATAAATTAAATATTAAAAACTAGTAGTAGTATCTCAAATAGTATCTCAAAATAGCACTGGTATTTGTGCACATAACAAACAGAGAGATGTGATTACACAACTGCCACTTATGAGTAAATATGTTGTTTTCTCAAACAAGGCCAGAACAGATCATAAAAAGGACAATCCAGGCTTTCTCTCGCACTGTATTCTGTCACACACAGGTGGGGTCTCTCTCAAATACACACGTGGATATACAAACACAGGTCATGGCCACCCAGGCCTCGTCATTTTTTGTTCATCTGCTCGAAGCGACACAGCTGTATTTATGAACCACGGATGATAAATAGCTTCTTTTCTCCTCTCCTTTCTATCCCAAACTCATCCTAACTCAGCAGCACATTATCGCTCCGGCCCAAAACTGCCTTCCTCCCACCAGCAGCATAAAGAGGGACCTTGGACGGTATGTCCAAACAAAAACCGCTCCCTAAACCTCTCCCTGACGCTCTCCTCCTCTCCACGGCCCAGCAACCTGCTGGACAGACGTGACCGGAGGAAATCCACTCATTGTGACCCCCATCGGCCGCGCTCTTCCTCTTCCTCTGTATATGGACATTTTCCTCCAGAGCTTCACCGAATCAGCGCAGGCTGCTGGACGCTGACAGAGGAACTGGGAAAAGTCATTCGCTCCACTTCCTTTGAACCTTTGCTACGCGGTCAAGTCCAGGAAGAGCTAGTGTGAATAACTGATAGCTCACATCATGTGCGTAAAAGACATTATTAGTCAAATGTGCACAAAGCGGTCAAAAGTCTCTTTATATCAGGAAAATGTACCTTTCTATAAAATCGAAGGAAAAAAAAAATAATATTAATAATAATAATAATTATTATTATTATAATAATTTGTCAGATAAATAAAAAAAGTTCAAATGATTTCTTTTTTCATAAATATTTAATTTACTTCGCCTACTACTAATCATTACTGTTATGATTATTTTTTTTATTATTATTTTTTATATTTTTACATTTGTTTTTTTTTTTGTTTGTTTTTTTTTTTAAATGGCACAACAGTCTGAAAAAATGTTTGAAGCCAACATAAATACGAATATTAAAGGAACTTGACACTGACATTTGTTTGAAGAAATACTACTACTACTAATAATAGTACTAAAATAAAAAAATAAATTAATAATAATAATTATTATTATTATAAAAAGTATTCATAGTTTTACTCTACATTTTTTGTCTTTAACTCCAAATATGTGTTTAAAAATGTCTAAAAAAAGTACTTTAAAAGATAGTAATTATTATTATTATTATTATTATTATTATTATTAAAAATATTAGTAGTTGCCATTTTTTAGTTTAATTAAATCTAAACGTGAAGCCAATATAAAGATTACATTTAGGAATTTGTCATGTTTAAAGTAGTTACAAAAATAAAGTATAACAAACAAACAATACATAAACTAGACTTAAACACACACACACACACACACACACACACACACACACATCATCATCATCATTATCATGTTGGAGATTCTTTTTTGTAATTGATTCAAACATCAGTTTAAACGTTCAATAATGTAATTTTATTATCTGAATCTGAGTTGTCTGACATATTTAAACCAGAATTTGATTTAAAGAAAAGAAAGTCTTCCCATTTAAATCCGTTGTTCCCGAATGGATCGCTGGACACTTGTTAGATGTGGCGAGTCCTGAATGGTTTTGGAGGAGCGCAGTGATTGGGGAGGGTGGGACTCCAGCAAGTGCGCTTTATCCTTCCTCTCCAAAGACGAGCCAGGTACAAACACCAGCTGACAGCCCACCGACAACATCCCTCAGCGACTCAAGCGAACCACGGTAAGCGCAAAGTTTGTTTTCAGTCCTCTATCGAGTAGCTGGAGTGGAAAGCGCTTGTGTTGTACAGCTGAAGTTACCGGTTTGGATCAGGATGAATCGCGCCGTTATTCACGGACCGAGAGGAACCTCAGTGTGACGATTAATAGGCTAATAATGACGGGGGACAATCGATCTTTTCATGATGAGTTGATTTTGGAACGTTTTGCATCTTTATCGCTTCAAACATGACTTTTAAATCCATCTTTCTGATTTTTTTGTTCTTTTTAAACTGTCTGAAAAAAAAAAAACTTTTAAGATCTTTTCGGTTTTAAATTCTGCATTGTATATGATTAAAATGTTATTATAACTACGTGAAATTGGCATACAAAAACCAATTAATATAGTTTGCACAAACAGAAAAGCAGATGTATTATTAGTTTTATTTAATTAGTTAAATTGTTGGTATTTGGGATAGTGACATGCATAGTGCTGAATAAGAGAGTGTTGTGATAACCTCTGGAAGATCCATCTGTGACAGTCACCTCAACCTTTGACTCAGAGGAACATCAGTTGCCACACTCTCTAAGCACTTCAAGATGTTCACTCTCTCTCTTACACACACACACACACACACACACACACATGCTCAAAGCTGCTGTTTTAAGTGAATCCTCAGTTGTTGGCCAGCTTGTCCATGTGTGCATCCTGAACTCGCTCCAGAAACAGAATCCTCACAGCTGGGCTCCAGCGCTCTCTCTAATGCCCGCTCTAGTAAACAATGATAAAGGGATGGCAGTAAGGAGACACTGACAGAATGAGAGGGGAGGGTAGAAAAGGAGGGCTAAGAGACAGACACCAGACTCTGGACTGTTTCTGAACCGACCAAACTTTATTGCAACGCATTTGATCAGTTTAATATTCTTAGCTTTGTATTTTTACTACTATTTAATAATGATTCATTGGATTGTATTGAATAAACCAATTAATCATTTAATATGGCTTATTAATTAATTTATTTGTTTGTTTGTCATTTTTATTGTATAATTTTGAAAACAGATCATGTACACATACCTTTTACCAGAAGATTATAAGCAGAAAATTCTAAGCAGAAAATAAATCCTCCAAAATATGCCATTATTCACTTCCATTGTAAGTAACTCATCGTAATGTTTTAGATACGTATATGCTGAAAAAAGGTATATCATTGCTGTAAAAAAAAGAAAAAAAAAAGTATATATATATAGATCAAAGACAAAAAAATAATACTGCTTTAAATTGTTGTAATAAAAAAAAAATAAATAAAACATTTTCTGTTTAATTTAATTGTAAATTTGTTTTTGTTTTTCTGAGCAAAAAATAAATATCATACATTTTTCCCTGATTTACAGAAGACAGCGTAACAATCTTGTCAGGCATATTTACAACAAAAATCAATTAGTTGTAATTTCACATTTTTTAAATTTGCCACTATCCTAGGTTTTGCCTATTTGTCAGTAAGAATTTTTTACTCATTTAAAACACAATAAAATTGAATATGCTCCCTTATTCTTTTATATATTTTAATATGCACAAGTCAGAATAAGCATGTTGTTTGAATTTTTACATAAATATTGTTACACTGAATGACAATGTAACATGATTTCAACCAAATTTTGACATTTTCTTCTCCAAAAACTTATCTGAAAACTTATCTGAAATATTTATGTACTTATCTGATAGACACTTTACTTACATTTAATGTGCTTTGTATGGACATAAAATCACTTTTGTAAATTTCTTTTGATGCGGACATCTTAACGTCTTTGATATATATCAGCTGACCACTATTTTTAATAGCTTATTCTTATTTACACAGAAGTAAACAATGACACAGTCAAAGTGTTTTCTTTCAAAGTCATGCAAATTTTGAAAACGTACGATGACTCTGCTTTGATTTATCCGATCACCACCCAGTCCGGTTGGTTAAGACACACTTAAGCAACATACCATTGCAATAACTGAAGCCTTTATCACTTCACCATCAGTTCCCGCCCTTCAGCTGCGTTTGGCTCACTTCATGTCATCTTTAGCTTTGAGTGGCAGGTTATTGCTAATCCAGGTTGGTGGAGCCTCGTCTCTGGGATAAACTGTGTGAGATTGATTGAGGTCCTCACCTCTCGTGTTTGTGTGTGTGTCTTGTCCGCAGGCCTCCATCGCGGCAGCTCCAGCTCGTAGAATGAGTTACTTCTCAGATCCAGTTTCCTGCTGTCAGGCTCTTCAACCGCCTGACTGTCTGGGTGTAATGGTAAGACCTCCACCTTCCACTATAAATCACCTCTGTTTGGCCTGAGCTTCCCACTAGCCATGTGTAAGAAACAAGTGAACACACACTCCTAGTTGTTACAACAAACTCAAACCCAGAATCTGTTGGCATGATATTCAGTTTGACTTTTCAGGGTTTTATGCTGCAGCAACAACATTTGTAGCATAACGCTGATTAATACAAAAATGTATTTCCACTGGTCCCTTATTTTGGGACAAAGGACTGATAAAAAGCATACCTTGAATGCATTACAAGTCGCTTTGGATAAAAGCATCTGCTAAATGCATAAAAAGTAAGGTTTTCTTCAAAAAGAGCAGAAATATGGGTTAAAGTAAGGTACTTACAAAGGAAATGAATGGGGCCAATCCATAAGCATTAAGATACTCACAGTTTCAGTAGTATAGCTACAAGATCTAACGTTTTTGTGCAACATTTTACTTTGTTGCATTAAAATGTAATGTTGTAAGCACTGAAACCATAAAACAACTGTAAAAATGATCATTCAAATAGTTTATATCATTTAAATACAGCTAAAATAATACAAAAAGTTTAATGAGAAAAGGTAGTGTATGTTTTTGTTGAAAAAATAAAAATAAAATAAATCCTTCATAAAACTGTCCCAGTGCCTTATCATAATCTTAATTTATTATTATTATTATTATTATTATTATTGCAATCAAAGTGCTGTTGATTTAGCTTATTATTATTATTATACTAAATTATTATACTACATTATTATTATTATAATTAAAGCCCCAATTAATTATATACAATAAATATGAAATGGAGAGTTTACCCAAAAATAAAAAAAAATAAAAATTGTCATCATTAACTGACCCTCATGTTGTTTCAAACCTGTATGAGTTTCTTTCTTCTACTGAACACAAAATAAGTTGCTGGTAGCCATTGACTTCCATAGAAATTTTTCCCCCCTCCATTCTATGGAAGTCAGTGGCTACCAGCAACTGTTTGGTTACCCACATTTTTCAAAATATCTTCTTTTGTGTTCAGTAGAAGAAAGAAATTCATACAGGTTTCAGAATTTTCATTTTTGGGTGTATTTTCCCTTTAAAAGAAAAAAAAAGAAAAAAAAATATATATATATACAGTGGGTACAGAAAGTATTCAGACCCCCTTAAATTTTTCACTCTTTGTTATATTGCAGCCATTTGCTAAAATCATTTGTTCATTTTTTTTTTCCTCATTAATGTACACACAGCACCCCATATTGACAAAAAAACACAGAATTGTTGACATTTTTTCAGATTTATTAAAAAAGAAAAACTGAAATATCACATGGTCCTAAGTATTCAGACCCTTTGCTGTGACACTCATATATTTAACTCGGGTGCTGTCCATTTCTTCTGATCATCCTTGAGATGGTTCTACACCTTCATTTGAGTCCAGCTGTGTTTGATTATACTGATTGGACTTGATTAGGAAAGCCACACACCTGTCTATATAAGACCTTACAGCTCACAGTGCATGTCAGAGCAAATGAGAATCATGAGGTCAAAGGAACTGCCTGAAGAGCTCAGAGACAGAATTGTGGCAAGGCACAGATCTGGCCAAGGTTACAAAAAAATTTCTGCTGCACTTAAGGTTCCTAAGAGCACAGTGGCCTCCATAATCCTTAAATGTAAGACGTTTGGGACGACCAGAACCCTTCCTAGAGCTGGCCGTCCGGCCAAACTGAGCTATCGGGGGAGAAGAGCCTTGGTGAGAGAGGTAAAGAACCCAAAGATCACTGTGGCTGAGCTCCAGAGATGCAGTCGGGAGATGGGAGAAAGTTGTAGAAAGTCAACCATCACTGCAGCCCTCCACCAGTCGGGGCTTTATGGCAGAGTGGCCCGACGGAAGCCTCTCCTCAGTGCAAGACACATGAAAGCCCGCATGGAGTTTGCTAAGATGGTGAGAAATAAGATTCTCTGGTCTGATGAGACCAAGATAGAACTTTTTGGCCTTAATTCTAAGCGGTATGTGTGGAGAAAACCAGGCGCTGCTCATCACCTGTCCAATACAGTCCCAACAGTGAAGCATGGTGGTGGCAGCATCATGCTGTGGGGGTGTTTTTCAGCTGCAGGGACAGGACGACTGGTTGCAATCGAGGGAAAGATGAATGCGGCCAAGTACAGGGATATCCTGGACGAAAACCTTCTCCAGAGTGCTCAGGACCTCAGACTGGGCTGAAGGTTTACCTTCCAACAAGACAATGACCCTAAGCACACAGCTAAAATAACGAAGGAGTGGCTTCACAACAACTCCGTGACTGTTCTTGAATGGCCCAGCCAGAGCCCTGACTTAAACCCAATTGAGCATCTCTGGAGAGACCTAAAAATGGCTGTCCACCAACGTTTACCATCCAACCTGACAGAACTGGAGAGGATCTGCAAGGAGGAATGGCAGAGGATCCCCAAATCCAGGTGTGAAAAACTTGTTGCATCTTTCCCAAAAAGACTCATGGCTGTATTAGATCAAAAGGGTGCTTCTACTAAATACTGAGCAAAGGGTCTGAATACTTGGGACCATGTGATATTTCAGTTTTTCTTTTTTAATAAATCTGCAAAAATGTCAACAATTCTGTGTTTTTCTGTCAATATGGGGTGCTGTGTGTACATTAATGAGGAAAAAAAATGAACAAATGATTTTAGCAAATGGCTGCAATATAACAGAGTGAGAAATTTAAGGGGGTCTGAATACTTTCCGTACCCACTGTATATATAATGTTCAATCAATACATATCCTTTATTTCATGCACTGTTAATGCATAATATCCCAGCTCTGTCACCTCTGGTTTCATGCATCCAGGTGTTTCATACACATTTTCTATTGTCTGTGCAGGTGCAAATGCTGCAGAAAGGTAAATATCAATGTGATTTCAGTGACATTAAATATATGTGAACCCAGGGGTGACACCATATCTGCCCCTGAATGCAGAATGCTGTTTGCACAGAGAATGCTGCGTGTGACTCGAGATCTACGGGCTTTTCTCAATTCAATTTAAATAAATGCACAATACAAAGGGTAGGGAAGAATTAGTATGGGAATGCTTAAAGGGAAAAACATTTACCTCCTTTTAACCCCCATCCACCCCGTCTAGAGGTCAGAAGGGTTAAGGTAGTTTGTTGGGCGCTTGTAAAAGGGAACATTTTAACAGTCTTGGCGAGGAGTCGGTCGGGGCATATTGGGATTCTGCACAGGTGAGTGGAGAATCAAAGGCGTCTAATAAAGATTCAGCAGGACATTCAGACATCAGTATGCACAGACAGGGCTGTTAGTCTTTGAGTCGGAAAGGGTTGCATGCTAATCTCCACCCGACCCAGCCTCCTCATGCAGGGACTCACCGTTCAGCTAATCTGCTCAGGTGGCCTCGTGGCTTTTGAAATCGAGACGCTTGTCTCCCACTACGGTCAAAGGCTATGCGGAGGGGGCTTCCCTCCCGGTTCATTAATTTACATGCGCTGAAGAAGAAAAGACATTCTCTGATCTCATTTCTCCCCTCCACCCCTCGCTCGCTCGTGAAGCTGAGGAAGACAGGCAGATATTGCCTGTGTCATTAGCACTATAGAGCAAGATTGCCTGGTGTTATTGTTTCTGCGTAAGTATCTGTTGACGTGACACACTTAATTTTTCTTGAGGGTCGCATAAGAGCATTCTATAAAAATCCACTTCATTGTGAAATCCACTTTTCAAATGCGTCACATTTGCATTCATGTTATTTGGGTTGCAAAGCATGATGGAAAAAAAAAGCGTTACTGTATCTCTAGGATTGGAAACTGGGTCCATGAACCATTAAAAAAATAATCTTTTTCTTTTAAGTGAATCTAAAAACTTAAAGTGTAACCAGTATAGTGATTTCAGAATGAATGATGAGCGCAACCAGTGCAAAACTCATGAGTCGGTCCATTAAATGAATCAAAAAAACATACAGCACAACCAGTGTAGTCCAGTAGACCAAATGAATCTGAAATGAGCCGGTTCTTATTAGTGAATCACATTATTCACTCTTATGAGTTGGTTTTTTAAATGACTTTTTTAAATGAAAAATGCAATGCAACGCAACCAGTACAATCTTATTCCCGAATGAATAAATCTCATGAGCTGGTTCTTTTAAGTGAATCAAAAAACTTAGTGTAAATAGTGTAATGATTCCAGAAAGGATTATGCTTACGAGTCCATTCTTCTTAGTGAATCAAAAAACCCCACAGCACAACCAATTCCAATTCCCAACCAAATGACTCTGAGTCAGTTCCTTTAAATGATTCAAAAAACATACAGTGCAACCAGTGCAGTCCAATTCACAAACAAAACTCTTATGAGTCGGTTCTTTAAATGAATCAAAAAAACATACAGCGCAACCAGCATAGCCCAATACCCAACCAAATGAATCTGAAATGAGACAGTTCTTATTAGTGAATCACAAAATTCACGAACAAAACTCTTATGAGTTGTTTTTTTTAATTGAATCAAAAAAATAAATAAATAAAAAATGTGAATCACAAAAAACAAACAAAAAAAAACACATACAATGCAACCGGTACAGTCTTATTCCCGAATGAATAAATCTCATGAGCTGGTTCTTTTAAGTGAATTAAAAAAATTAAAGTGTAAAAAGTGTAGTGATTCCAGAACAAATGATGCTTTCGAGTCCATTTTTATTAGTGAATAAAAAACACACACAGCTCAACCAGCATAGTCAAATTCCCGACCAAATGACTCTTACGAGTGGGTTCCTTTAAAAGAATCAAAAACATACAACGCAACCAGTGCAGTCCAATTCCCGAACAAATAAGTCTCATGACAAGCAAATCAAAAAACTCAGAGCAACAAGTGTAGTGATTACAAAATGAATGAGGTTTATATGTCCGTTCTTCTTAGTGAATCTAAAAACAAAGTGCAACTGGGCAGTGCAGTTACCAAACAAATGATTCTTTAGAGTTGGTTCCTTAAAATGAATCTAAAAACATACAACGCGATCACTTTCTGAATGAATGACTCTTATAAGCTAGTTCTTACTAAACTGTTCCATACATTATCAGTAGTATTTTAAAAAATGAAATGAAATATTACCATGTTTTTGTTTGTTTCAGTACATTTTATGCATTTGGCAGATGCTTGTTTTCAAAGTAACGTGCATAGTTTTTGAAGTTAGGCCTATAGATTTTACTAGTTAAATATAGTAAAGACCAATTATGGTACTGCAATCAATCAATGATCAAATAAATAAATAAAATTAATTTTTTAGCAATACTTTTGGAGTTGCATTTCTGGATATTTATGCTTTAAAAAGTACTTAAGCAGAAGTAATGGAATCGTTAAGGAATCTGAATCATTATGAGGAATCTGAACCGGAATCATTAAACTCTTTACGAATCCCATCTCTAGATTCCTCTTGGTACAACCTGATTTTGTACCACTAATTTCCTGCTCATCATCAGATATCCCAGCTCCCTGATTTACCCATGTCAGGGTGGCATTGCCCTTTGTTTGGGACGGGACCCTCCTGTACCCCATAAATCCTACAGCCGTCCTCCCTACTTCCTCCATCTCTCCCTCAGCCATCCTCTATATCTCTCTCCGCTCTCGACTTCTCGTCTCCGCTCCCCATGACGCGTCCGAGCCCCCCGCCGATCCTCCAACGAGCTCAGCTCTATAAAGCTGCTGCCAGGTCTCAGCTGATAACCACAGTCTTAACTCAACAGCAGGTTTATCAGATGGGCAGTCAGTCCGGCTGCGGACGCCTCTCTTCATGAAGAACAGCTCTGGAGACAGACTGTAGCTCGGATACAGAGGCTTCTGTCACCACAGCCACTCCAGTTCACAAGCTATCTGTTGTCATTTAAAGAGGAATATAATAGTGGACACGCTTTCTCTTTCTTTTTCAAACTGCAGGGGCACAGTGTTAAATACACAGCATCTCTTACAAGGGGACAAATATAGTTTTAGGAATAGTAACATGAAAATGGAAATTATGTGGACTGGGTTTGTCAAGCACTAAAACGACCAAAAAAGCACCATGAAAGTATCACAAAAGTGGTGCATATGACTTGTGCACTATAGTCCAAATCCTTTGAAGCCATATATGTTAGTTTTGTGTGAGGAACTGATTGAAATCTTTGTGGTTATTCATGGAAAATCTTGACATAGACATAGCTATGAATCACTTTTTATTTATTTATTTTTTTTTTTTTTTTAATCAAAATGATTTATTAACAGTTGAGTTCAACTCAATTAATGATCCATTCATTGCATTTAAAAGCACAAGATTATGGTTTTGTCTTGAATTTTGCTGTTGGCTTTAGACGATTCACAATATAGTGCAATAAGTCATAGACTATTTTTATGATATTTTGTGATACTTTTATGGTGCTTTTGTGTCATTTTGAAACTTGTGACACTAATGGGGCACTTTGTAAGCACTGAAACACTCACTGTTCAAATAATATAGCCACAAGACCTAAACAACTTTTTTGTGTAATGTTATATATGTAATTGTAGAGCTTTTTTGTCATATCAATGTAAGGCAGTAAATACTGAAAATGAAACTGTAATTTAAATAGTTTTACAGATCAAATATATATATATATATATATATATATATATATATATATATATATATATATATATATTAGTGCTGTCAAATGATTAATCACGATTAATTGCATCCAAAATAAAAGTTTTTGTTTACATAATATATGTATGTGTACTGTGTATATTTATTATGTATATATAAATACACACACATACAGCATATATTTTGAAAATATTTACATGTATAAACATTTATATATTTATATTCTTATATTTTATATTATATATAAATATATTTAATATATACACAACATATTTTTCTTAAATATACACATGCATGTGTTTGTATTTATATATACATAATAAATATACACAGTACACACACATATTATGTAAACAAAAACTTTTATTTTGAATGCGATTAATGGTTTGACAGCACTAATATATATATATATATATATATATATATATATATACATACATATTTTTTTACATCAGATATAATGGTGTTTTTATAAAATATATAATAAAACATATATTATATTATATTATATTATATTATAAATAAATATTCCAAAACAAAATATTTATTTATTTAAATTATTTTACTTTGTTGATTCAGTTCACAACACTGGTTCGGTCACTCCATTTAAAAGGACATGATTATTAATGAATATGTCTTAGATTTTGGTCTGTTCATCACAGAACGTTATAGCATGGCTTCAGAAAGTTCACAGTATAGTGCAGTAAGCCATATAGACTACTTTTATGATATTATGTGTTCCTTTTATGTTGCTTTTGTGTCATTTTGAAGCTTTTAAATCTTCAGTCTCCGAATATTGTGACTGCGTGCACTGAGCAAAAAAAAAAAAATAATTATACATTTTTGAAGTAGAAAGAGTGACATAGTATTTTAATAATCTCTCTTTTAATTACAACTTCAAATATTTTACTGTGTGGAAACTAGAAAGTGTTAGAAAGAAATATATATATGGTTTATTCATTCATTCAATAACTATTATGGGTAAGTTATAATGTTTTTTATGCTAAAATATGTAAAATATGAGCTTTTTGTTTAGACTGATTTTTTTTTTTTTTTTTTTTTTTAATGGCTGGATTCATGTTGTCCCTTTAACTTTACAGTTACATTATCTTCAAAAAGCACAAGAGCTGCTCTAAATGAACTCCAGCCGTGGCACCTGTGGCAGCCACACGTCAAATTTTTATTTTTCACCACAACCAGCCATGCTCAACACTTTAGTCTTGATAAATCATATCAAAGAAAGCTTGCAGCTTCTTCGAAGTGGAAAGAAGCTCTCTTTTTTTTGCAGACAGATAACATTTCAGACAGATAAATCTAGAGCAGATGCATTAATGCTGATTTATTCACCGCAAAGATGCTTTAGAAATGCTGATAACATTAACCTGTTCCTGTACCCAGCAGTGAACATCACGACATGAATCAAAACCCCACTGAAAATGGGACATGATTTTTGAGTCATGTGTGCAGCTGGAGATTTCATATCAGGTTTCTAAAACAAGAGTGCACAACAATCTCCTCCACACTGACGGCCCGTTACGCTTTGGTCACAAAAACCTCATTGTTTCATCGATCTCAAACATTCTTTTCAAGAAGTTAACCGAGACTGTCAACAACTCCAGGACAATGGCTATTTACTGTACACACACATCTTCTACACAATTACATGTGATGGCATGTGCTTTTGGCCAAAGGAAGTTGATTCTGCTATTTCAATGGACCTTTATCTTTCACAAATTGTTTTGGAAGAGGTATTTTCTCTCAGAATGAGCCTCAGAGGCTGTTCTCAGAAAACATCCCGCAGATGAAGGACTGTTTGTGGATCTGTTGGCCTCTTAGACGCAGATCACAGTGGAGGATTTTGGAGATTGAGTGGCTAATGCTTCTGTGTGTTTACTGGATTTTACTTTTCGGAGTATTAAAAGGTCAGAGTTGATCCTGGATCAGTTTTCTTTCGGTAAAACATTTTCAACCCATGGCCTCTGATTGGAAAAAGTATTGACTGATATTTTAATGTAAACACCGTACACTATAAATAATCATGTTTTTTGAGGATTTCCTAATGGCAGAGACACAAATCAAATCAAATCAAATCAAATAAATGTCTGAAAAACTATTTTGGTGAACTTCATAAAAGAACTTCAACAAAAAAAAAAAAAAAAAAATGGTATAACCCTGTTAAGGAACCAGTTGACTCAGCAAAGTTCTCTGCTAGTGTCTCTCTTTCTATTCTTTTCTTTCTTTTTTTTTTTTTTTTGACTGTCTGACTTCCCCTTCTCCTGGCCTGACGTCAGAGTCCCACCGAGATCAAAAGAATAAAATTGCTTCTCAAGCACTTTGCTTCAACAGAAACTCAAGCTGCCTTGGGCCACACAGGGATTTTCATATGTAAAAATCTTTGCCGTTCACCCGTGGTAAGTGGCCATGAATGAAACCCCTTGAAAGACAAAAGACCTTTGACACAAAAAGGATTTAGATATAAATTTCTATCACTATTCTGCATTTAAAGTGAACTGCAAATCATCCAACCATCTCTGTGGCTTTCCCAAGTAACACCAGCACCCCAGATTTGGCTTCAGTAGTTTGTGCTGTGTTTGTTTCTGTAGAGGTCGAGTGGCGGGATGGCAGTGACTGTGATTCCTCATATGCAGCCTCCTGTCGTGTGTCACCCACAAAACCCAGCTCCACCCAGACCCCTGTACGGCCAGCACATCACCCTGCAGGAGGTGCCCAACGGACCAGAGTTCAGCCCCAACGGTAAGACAGAAGATGCTCTGTGTGTGTGTGCTGACATCACAAATTCCTCTTACTTTTTTAACCCCTCCCCTTCATCCTGGTACGTAACACCCACTTTTCATTGTCCAATCAATTCCTGATTGCTAAAATCATTCCATCGAGCACTTCATCTCATTAAAAACACTGTTTCACTCTAAAATGTCACGTTTGAGACGTAAAATGGGCTGAGAGTAAACTCAGAATGAGGTCAATACACTCTTGACACAATGTAAAGTTGAGGCCTGTTTGGCGTAATACAGATCTTTGTGTGTGTGTGAGACTGTGAAACGTGCATGTGTGCAAACACACTTCATACTTGAGGAGGAGGAAACTGCAAGGCATCTGGTAAAAGCCTCTCTTTTGGGGGTCAATGTCCCCGTCATCCCCCAGAGAACAATGTTTTCTCTGCCACACTCAGTGCATGTGTGTGTGTGTGTGTGTGTGATGGAGGAGGTGACTGCGTGCTCTGGATTTTTTTGTCCAGGACATTTTTTTTCAAATGTTTATTCAGAATGAGAACATTCCTCCCAGTGTTTGACATCAGCCTCCCTGCTTTTCAAAAACGGCAGAAAAAGAGGTGACATGCGCCATCTGTATGTGTGTGTGTGTTGGGATGGATCCAGCAGTGGCACCAACTATTGCTTGACACCTCTCCAAACGGGACACAAGGCCACAAGGGTACGAGGGCGCGAGGGCGCGAGGGCTCAGCAGCGGCCGTCCTTTTCCCAAGCCTCAGGGCCCCTGGGGGATCGGGCCGGGTCGGGTTTGATGGGATTTGCTGATGTTTGTTGCTGAAGCCACTCACTGAAAGCCTCCAGCTTGGCCTGAGTACGTTGCACCATCATAAACAACGTCAACTGGAAAAAAACGACCTCTTGAACTTTTTCCTCAGAGGTGATGCATGTGAGCGCTGTGAACGCTCTGATGTTTGGCTTTTAATTTAATACGATGGGCCGTGTGTTTGGAGAGGTTTTAGAGGCCGGCAGAAAGCAGAGATCGTTTCTTTAGTCATGGGTGATGCACGGTTTACTCAAATCTAAAGCGAACGAGCTCGTCTGTGTGAGATGGTAACCTCAAAACACACTGTTGAACTGTCATCCAAACCACCGCGTGCAAAAACCGTTGGACTGCTACAGCTGTTAGTCAGAATGAAACAGGCCGCCCTCCTGTCAACCAGAAGCTCTCGTCTCGAGCAGTTAGCATGACTTTTTACCTTATATTTTGAACTAAAGTCATCAAACATGCATGAGAGTAGCTTGAATCATGCAAACTTTAAAAAGTGTCAATTTGTCACTTTGTGTGGCCTATTACAAATATATTTAAATACATGACATATTAAAGTATATTTTAGTTTAACATAAAATGCTTGTCAGTACATTCAGCAGTAACTTTAAGCATATTTCAAAGCCAACAGAAGTAATTATGAAACTACATATGAAGTCCTACTTAAGTGGGTCAAAACAAGTTCATCTAAGTGCATTTAATATAAATTCAGACTAATACATTTTCATTTAATTGTAAATAGCATGCAATTAGTGTCCAAAAACATTGAATTCAGTTCACATTTAAGTATATTCTTTTAAATTATTTCCATAGTAAGCAGGGGAGAATTCAGGTTATTTGGAACATTTTCCCCAGTCACCTCAATAGCAAAAGTGTCTCAACTTACCTGAATTTATTCCATCTTTTTTGAAAGAGTAGGGGTGAATTCAGGTAAATGGGAACACTTTCATCTTTAATGATGACCTTTTGTGGCCTATTACACATATATTTAAATACATGACATAAAAGCTTGACATTAAAGTATATTTTAGTTTATTATAAATGTTTGTCAGTGCATTCAGCAGTAACTTTAACCATATTTCAAAGACAGTAGAAGTAATTATGACACTACATATAGAAGCACTCAAGTTCATGCAGTTGCATTTAAAATAAATATAAACTGCCACATTTTTGTTTATTTGGAAATAACATGCAATTAAGAGTCTGGAAACAGGTAAAAGTCTCCCATTTTGTCTGAATTTTTCAAAGATTTTAGTTCTTTTTTAAAATCAAATTTAGAAATCAGATTGTCATTTTAATAGACTTTTTTTTTTTTTTTTTTTGGCCCACTCACAGCTTTGCCGTACTAAACCGCATTTGAAAAGTGAATTAAATTCAGCCAATATCTGTGATTTGGCTGCTCATTGCTTTTCACCCATAACTTGCATGAAGTTTAGCATTTCTCAACTTTTTGAAGCTCTCACTCGCTTTATGCTCCACTGTCAATCCCACAATCCCTCACATAATTTGCTGATTAGCTCCCATAGAGAACGAATGGGAACCGCCCGCTCACGCGCCGCTGTGGTCATGCACGCTTATTACTAATTTGGTGCATGACTTTATGATGTTAAGCGTTACCTCAGAGCTGACAGACTGTTTTTCGGTTCAGGATTACGTCTGTTTTTCCGTCCTTTTCACGACAGCAAAATCTTTGGGAAAGATGAGACCAAATTTAGTTCTTGATGTAATTTCCAATGAAAAGACGGACTAAAATTCGTTTGACTACATGATTTGGCTTTCCAGACGTCATTTTTTCCTCTGTCCTTTTTTAATACTATCCAATCACGTGCAAAAGCTTATGATGTTTAATGAACCAGTGCCATTATTGCTGCAAACGAAGGTGGAATTTATTCCAAGACTATTAGAACAGCAGGCCGGCCTTTGGTTTCCAGGTGTGCCGTGAAACGTGCCGTGCGACACACCATAACGCACATAGACGCGCAGACGCCCACATGTTTTCAGACAGCTTCAGCGGAGCTGTACCAGTCCCGCATCTGTAGGCTGCAGGCGCAGGTGCAGGCAGTTAAACCAGAGACACGCTGTAAACGGCTTTTGCGTTCTGCACATATGGGACCTGTATGTGGAGAGGGAAAGCTTGTGTCAGTTTTCCGCAATGTGTCACGCACTGCTGCTCCTCAAGGCCATCAAGAAGTAACTATTTGTCTGTACTGTTTCACAGAGAACATGGACTTCTCTATTTAGTATGTATGCAATCATGTAACAAATACAGCAGACTCCAGCTCTCTACAGTCCAGATGTGAATGCTGCTTATCACACAGTGCATTTCCAAAGATAAATCATGCAACCATTATGCAATAAGGAGGCATTTTCTACATCAAATTCTAGAGAAATCTAAAGATTTAACAATGATGAAATGCTTTAAACTGAGCAGAGTAGGCCAACTACACTCTTACACTGTAAAAAATTCAAAATTTGCCCAACTCAAAATTTTCTAGTGACTGGTAACATTTAAAATTTTCCATTGGCCCAATTTTTAAACATTGAAATTCGGCAAATTGATTTTTTTCACTTGTGGCAACAGTCAGTTGACATTGGCTCAATGAGAAATAATGTATTGAGCCAATTGGAAAAACATTAAATCTACCAAAGCATGTTATTGGCCCAATTGAATATTTTAAATAGTACGAGTATACTTTTTTTGGTTTTGCCTAATTTAAAAATGTCCATTGGCCAATTTATATAGCTAAAGCAACTTTACTGAATTGCTTATTCCCCATTGTCCCAAATGAAAAAAAAAAGAAAACAAAAATGCATTAAATGATACTAAACACTGCCACATTTTAATACTTTTAATTAAATCTACAACACAATATTGTGAAAAATACCTTAAAATGACAAATATATTAACATTTAACACAATATACTCATACATAAAATCATACATTAATTCTTACAAGATAAACAAAGATTAAGAATTGCATCTTATAAATTAAAACACTTACAAACATGTGCAAGAACACCATAAAATGTAATTTATCTGGGGTTACTTCAACCAGCATTTAGTGCAACGTCACCTGAGCTCATGAAACTGCATCTTAAACGCATGTACATTCACATTATAAAAATAAAAAAAACACACACACACACCAAATTTACATAATGGGGTGGTTATTTCACCCAGTTTAGAGTAATTTCACAAATTCTACCATTCTCACAATTTACACATATTTACTAACATTCTCACTTTAAGCTCATGAATGTTTTTACAAATGTTTACAGAGATGCAAAAAACAAACACACAAAAAAACAAGAAAATTGAGCTCTTGAAACTGCATCCAACACTTTACAAAAGTGAAAAAAGAGACTCAATCAGGTAACAAAAAGTGTCGGGAAACGACACCTCTGGCCATCCCGTTGGGTCGTTTGGCCAGTCACAGATACCGTACGGACAGTCCGACCCAATATGGCTCGGTTTTTCGACGTATCTTGCTCTGTCGAGCGGCAGAAATGATTTTGTGTAGGCCATTCTGGGTCAACACCATGCTTTTCCAATGAAGGGGAAAGGATCGTTTTCCCCCCGCTGACTCCGCCCACACAGCTATGACGCGACACCGACCAAGTCTATTGGGCTACAAGATAACTGAGGTAACGTTAATCACGTATAACGTTAACTCTGCTATATTGAGAAACACCGCAGGTGCTCACAAACATTTACACAAAATGGCAGACATAAACTTCAGAAAATTACACAGCCTGAATACACCGAGGCCGAGCCATGTCTCATGGCGACTCTCAAAGCAATTCCACACAAATTACATTTACAAGCTAATAGTATTGACACTAATATCGAATAAACATATATTCAATAAGAACTCGTTAATACTCACTGTTCAAGTCGTACGTTAGTGTTCATGCAGGCCTAGCAATGGTGGGTTCACTGAGGGGAAAAATATATTTATATTTATAGCAGAAACGTATTCATTGTGTCTCATACATTTAATATAATTATTACAAAGTGACATAAAATAATTTAGTTAAATAAATAGTAACTTTAAGTAACCGAGGGATCAGCATGGGCTAAATTGAGTTATAAACGCCAACACGACACCAGTAACTTAAAGATGTGAATTCACCGTTACGTTATTCTGCGAAATAAACACCAGTAAAGGCGTGAATTCACACTTAATCTGCAAAAAATACAATGTAATATACGTAAAATGTACTGTGTCCTCAAGTATAAACCTAGATAATTCGGAGAACCTGGCAATTCGTTTAGCGAATAACGTTAACGTACTTGTCTGAGGCTGTAATGTAATGCCCATGTTTTACGTTTTTTTGTCGAAATTACTGAGAGCTGCACTCTATTTAACCTAAAGAGGACTTAATAAATACAGTTCAGTACTCACCGTAAATTTATGGATGAAAATCCGTCTGGAAATTGTTTCGTTTCGTCGCTCCTAAGCATCTCTCGCGCTCCCGCACACAGGAATTTTATCCACTACGATTCTCTCATGCGCATGCGCACACTCGTTTTTTGCTGCAAGGCTTGTTGGGCCAAAACAGATTTTTCACTTCTGCTTGATAAATTGGCTGAAAACAATTTAATATGTTCGGTGAATATATATTTTTAACTTTAACTTCAGACCTTCAGCTAAAATGAGCACAATGTATTTTTTTGTTTTGGGGTAATTTTTGGGAAGCAATTTGTTGAGCCAATGTTTATTTGTCAGTTTCCCCAATTTTTCTAAATGTAAATTTTTTACAGTGTATCAACCCTTGTGAAAAAGAAACATGCTTAATTGTATTGAATCTGCATTTGTAGTGTACTTCAAATCTTAAAGCGTATTTTTAAATGCACTTGCAGAAAAAAAAAGGCTAAATGAAATAAAAGGCCACATAAAGACATATTTTAACCCAAAATGAAAAATTGCCATTAATGTACTCACCCTCAGTGCATCCAAGATGTATGTTTTTTCTTCAGTAGGTCAGTACAAAAGACTTTTAGAGCAGTATTTTTAGCTGAAGTCCTTGGTGATTCATAAAATGCAAGTTCACACCTACTGTCACTTTGAGAGTCAAAAAAGCAAATCCATCTTATTTTTCAGCGCTGTTTTTTGTGAAGGTGTGAGACTTACTATTCATTGGCTACTTTAGGGAAATAATGAGAAGAATAAAAAAGCATAGTAAATAGTAAAACGGTTTGCACTACAAACCAGTGTCCTTATAATTAAGACAATACATTAAAAAAATATGGTAAGAAAACACTGGTTTGGAATATCAATCAGGAAAATGCACTGTTTTGTACAGCTAAAATAGCTGGAAGCGGATGACACCAGAAGCAAGACACAAATTTACAAATGGCCTCTTACGGGAAAAATATGGTGGATACAAACAACACAAAATTAATATACTGAGGTCTTATGAAGAGAAACAATCAGTCTGTGCAAGAAACTGAACATTATTTGCAACATTATTACCTGTAATCCACCAAGAACCATATTTTCAGCTGAAAATCTTCTTTAATGTTCTACTGAAGAAAAAAATTAACAGCAAATTTTCATTTTTTGGTGAACTATCCCTTTAAGTACACTGAAAGAATAAAACATTTTCATGATGCTTCATAACACACTTTCAAAAGTGCACTTTGTAATAATGTGATTTTTTTAAGTTTTACTTTAAAATACATCACAAATGATTAGTCTTTAATTTTTTATTGTGCTTTAAAGAAGTGTGCTTGTTTTGATGTGCTGACGTTGGTGGTAATGCATTAATCAGATTACTTTTTACAAGTAACTAGTAAAGTAACATTACTTTTAAATTTACATGGTAATATCTGAGTTACTTTTTCAAATAAGTAACACAAGTTACTTTGATTTCCCATTTATTTACTAACGGCTCTCCTGTCCCCGTGTCAGGAGTGAGGTGCGGAGGCACTTCCTTCAGCATCAGGCTTATTAATTTCACGTTTGGTGTGAAAGGACCTTTACAGTTGCCAAAAATACAACTTTGTTTGTTTTTTGTTTTTTTGTTTTTAGGAATTAATAATCAAACCCAGCTGAGGTGACAAAAGGTAACATAAAAGTAACAATGCATTACTTTACATAAAAAGTAACTGAATAACACAATTAGTTACTTTTTTATAGAGTAACACAATATTGTAATGCATTACTTTTAAAAGTTACTTTCCCCAACATTGCCAACAGCATGCAGAAATTCTACATTATCAACCAATCCTGGCATGTGAGAAGGCAGGATCTACAGAGAACAGTCAAAGCTATGCAAATATGTGTACATATAATATATAAGAACTGTAGAGAGCGCCAATAGGAAAACAAAGCAAAAACCTGAACATTTTAGCCAAATCAGAAATCCTGGCCAGGACATGTCTGGGAAAAAAAAGGACAAATGGTCACCCTTTTTTATTGTAATGTTTAAAAATGTTGCCTTTCTCCACTTCTCTTATTCACAAGACTTCATTGCTCATATTACACACATACAGAAAGTCCACTGACACAAATGTGCACACATATAAATGCACATTCTCACAGCTCCATCCATTAAAATCACACAAGCACTGTAAACTCCCACATCTCTCACACACACACACACACACACACACACACTCACTGACAGCTGTGTTATGCAGCTCTGGCACCGCTGGCTTACATTTTACGTGATTTGACAACTGGACAGTTGAATTGAGGAGAAACTGCAGAGCTGATATTGAGAGGTGTGTATGACGTTGTATGGAAGTCCCTTCCAGTGTGTGTGTGTGTGTGTGTGTGTGCTAAGTCTGTATCTTTGTATATAGATGTGTGTTTGTGTGTGTGTTTGGAGGAGAGTGCTCTCTCTGATGAGGGGCACGTCCTCGCGGGCCAAGGCCCATTTTTTCTGGGTTAAAATAAACAGACGACTGGCGGGGGTCTGGGGGTTATGGGAAAGGAGGAAACAGTGATGCTAATCAGTCCTGCACACACTTCCCCCAACTGTAAAACAAAACAAGACAGAGAGAGAGCATTTTAGCTGTAAGTGCGCATGAGTGAAAGTTTAGGACTACAGCTCCACTTAACAAGGTCAAGTGTCGAAACTAACTTCAGTTCCCCTCCAGATCATTTTATTTCTTCATTACGGTTTTCGCAAAGGCGATCCATGTAACAATGTTACAAAATCAAATGTACAGGCAACAATTGAACACAAGCTGAACATTCTGAATTTGCATAATTAAAGGGATAGTTCACCCCAACATGAACATTTTGTAATATATGTTCCATCTAACGTAAAGGAACGTAAAGGATCTTAATGTAAAGCACAATGTTCAAAGTCTGTTTTTTACACATGGAAAGTGGATGGGGATTTATTTATGTCTTCAAAAATACAAAAAGCATCATAAAAGTATCAGAAAAGTGGTCAGTACAACCTGAGTGCTGTAAGAAGTGCACTTAATTTTATTGACTGTCTACTTGTAGTGTACTTCAAATCTTAAAAGCATGTTTAAAAAAATAATATAATATTAATGACATTAAATGATACTTAAGTGACTTAAAGAGAGATACTTGAAAATATCATATCACGTTTTAATAATATTTCTCATGTTTTAAAGACATATACTTATTTTTATGAGTTTTTATGAGTAACATAGAAGTGGCATTAAAGTATTTTAGTTTACCATAAATGTTTGTCAGTACATTCATCAGTAACATATAACCTTAGACAAAAGATGTAACTATGAAATTACATAAGATATACTGAAGTCCTACTTAAGTGGGTCAAAAACACTCTTAATTTCCACTAATTGCATTGAATATACATTTAAACTATAATGCATTTTCATTTAATTGTAAATGACAAGCAATGAAGTGTATTTCGCACCCAAGTAAATTCTTTTAAAGTATATTATTTCTGTAAGTACTCCTTTTAAAAGTATGCTAAAGTACACTTCTTTTTCATAAAGGCTTGTGTGAGGCATTTTTAACTGATTCATAAGATCTGAGAGTGAATCACACCTTAAATTTGTGGCTAAATAGTCAGTATTTTATTCGCATGGAAAAGAGCAGCTCAGACATTCTGCCTAAGATCTCATTTTGTGTTGCACAGAAGCAAGAAAAGCCATACAGATTTGGAATACCATGTGAGTGATTAAAAAAGACCGGATATTTAATGCTTTCCTAGAGTATATGATGGATTGAATAAGCCAGGAGCCTCTGACCTGTCAGATCAATGGACTGAGGAGCGGCAGTGCTGGGCCTGTTGCATGTGTCTGTGTGTGTGTGTGTGTGTGTGTGTGTGTGTGTGTGTAAAAGACAGAACGACTGGGAGCAAAGACTTCTAGAGAGGGGAGGAGGAGAGAGGGTGAGATGGAGGGATGTAATTTAATTTGCCACACAATGGGGTGAATAGCAGACACGTGGTGGAGCTAATGGAGGAGAGAGATATGCTTTTTAGCAGTGCTAATTGATAAGAATGAGCTTAGCCTTTGTTCAAGCAGTCCCCCTCCCCGCCTGTTTGGGACACCATCGGTAAACCCCCATCTGCTGTCCAGGGTCCTCATTAACTATTCACCAAATACACACACACAAACACACACACACGCACACACACACCAGCAATACACAAAGACAAGTGTGTCTGCTACATTTTAATGTGTGTGTGTGTGTGTCGATGTGTGAATGTTACATTGTTTCATGATCAGTATCACTGTGAGAAAGCCAGTAACAATCCCTCAGTGTTACTTTATTTTATTTTGCTGAAATGTGTTAGCTGATACTTTTTTTACTGCCGTTCATTAGGGATGGATTGATGGGTTGATGTCATATTGGTTATCAGTTAATATAAGGTTTTTTTTTAATCATTGTATGATATTGATATTGGATATTTAATATCAATATTAGATACTGGATATTTAATTCACAAGATTTTAAGATCTTCAGCAAATCTAAAAATAAATATTGAGTTTTCTTACTATAAATTATCATATTGTCATTTTAAAATGATTGATTTGGTTTTTATGTATCATATTTTATTAATTTATCATAATTTAATTTATTTAGACAAAAGAGTATAGATTTTGAATATTAAAAATTTCAGTATTTGCAATAAATTTTGGTATGGTAAAAAAAAAGATACATTTTAAATCTTTAAATAAATTAATTAAATTAATTATTATTTAAATTATATATAATCCTTAATTTAAAAAAATAAGTATTAAGTATTAAATTAAAAAAAATCTATAATAAAAATAAATGTAATAATTTTTTTTTTTTTTTAGAATTTTGCACTAAACAAACAAACAAATAATACTGTGACCAATATGAATTACTCATATGATATGATATTGTTGGCCATTTCCTGTATAAATGCTGTTTCATTTCATGCATAAACTCTTCCTGTTAGCATGCAGTTCTTGATGGTAGCTGTTATACAGATGTTGCACTGCTCAGCTCTTCCTCAGCCTGATCTGATACCTCATAACCATTGAAACCATGACAACAGCACAGTGGCGATCAGAGAAGCGGCGTCTGCGCTGGGGTCTTCCTCCAGCGTCTGACTGCAGCATAATGAACTCCTTAACACAGCCTGATTGCCCTCCTCAGGGTAAATTCCCATACAACTATGAACAGTTCTGAGGCAAAGCACATGCTTCCAGTAAATGTGACGGGCCAGAGAGGGCGAGAGATGTGTTTTTCCTTCACTGTATCCTGGAGACTGCTTGTTTTGGGTAGTCAACAACTTATGATATTGCTTGCGATCCAAGTTGGAGAATGAATGAATTTCGATTTTATGAATCAAGACCAAGACTCCCCTGTGTTCATGCAGAATTTCATATAATTCCAGAAACGTTGGCTACCTTGAGGAGGTTTCTGAGAAATCCTGTTACCCTACAGTTAGCTGGTATTTGGGTACTTATCCCAGAATTCGCCGGTTTGTACACAACGATTTTCCATCTTATAATACAGTAGCCAACAAGACAAGAGAAGCATTGGAAAATGAATCCACGATGGTGAATATAAGACTATACGCTGACTGCTGAATGAGGAGTTTGGCTGTTGACCAGTCAGTCATTATACAAACGAAACCGATCTAATACACACAGTTTGGATAATTAAGATTTTTAAATGTTTTTGAACGAAGTTACTTCTGCTCACCAAGGCTGCATTTATTTGGTTAAAAATATGGTAAAATCAGTAATATTGTGAAATATTATTACAATTTCAAATAGCTGTTTTCTATGAGAATATGTGTTAAAATGTAATTTATTCCTGTGATCAAAGCTGAATTTTCAGCATCATTACTCCAGCCATCAGTGTCACATGATCTTCAGAAATCATTCTAATATGCGGATTTTCTGCTCAACAAACATTTCTGATTATTATCAATGTTGAAAACAGTTAATAAATTGATATTCAAATGTTTGCTGCAAGTAAGAAATTAATACTTTTATTCAGCAAGGATGCATTAAATTGATCAAAAGTGACTGGCCTGTATAATGTTACAAAACATACATATTTCAAATAAATCATGTTATTTTGTACTTTCTATTAACAATTCCATGGAAAAAATAAATAAATAAATAAATAAATAAATATATATATATATATATATATATATATATATATATATATATCATTGTTTCCTCAAAAATCAGCAAATCAGCATATTATGTCACACTAAAGACTGTAATGATTCTGAAAATTCAGCTTTGCATCACAGGAATAAATTACATTTTAAAATATATTCCTATAGGATTTTTTTTTTTTTTATTGTAATATTTCACAAAATTTACAATTAATTTATTTGTTTTTTTGAGCATTCTTTCAAAATCATAAAAAAATGAAAATACTTAATTATTCCAGTCGTTTGACCGGTAGTGTAATATATTTGAAAACAGAGCCATGCCATCCAATCACACATGATACAATAGAGTCAAAACAGATTATGAAACTGGCAAGAAAGCAACAAAGCCGTGACAGTCTACAGGCCGGACGTAGGCGTCCTTTCTTAAAAGGAGAAAAAGGGCCACTCAGCAACCTCTGGCTCTGATATTAGTCAGCAACCCCATTAGTCTTAATGGCCGCCTCTG
>JAFVLL020012955.1:0-28723 GCA_021397915.2 Tor tambroides | reverse complement strand
AACACTTAAAGTGCCTTAATATATTTAAAACAGTAATATTAAAAGATCAAATTCAGTAATCACCACATTAATGATGCATAGTTTACACAGGCAAACAGATGAGGGCGGAATATGAACGCAGTGTGCTTAACGGTTCAGTGTTTTCCTTCTAATGGTTTTCTATGGGAAGCCATTTAATGTGAAACTTTGCATATTGCATTCATATTCTGGCTTCATCCTCTTGCCTGTACAAAATAACACATCAATAAGGTGTCCACTGAATCTTCCTTTTAATATCTGCGTT
The DNA here is from genome assembly GCA_021397915.2 of Tor tambroides. Lineage (NCBI taxonomy): Eukaryota > Metazoa > Chordata > Actinopteri > Cypriniformes > Cyprinidae > Tor > Tor tambroides. Next base: position 28,440 of record JAFVLL020012955.1, on the reverse strand, counting down.
TTACAACATTATTACTTGATGCAAACTGTGTAAAAATAGCTGGCGGTCAGTGGAGCAAAGCTTCGTTTTGCCCTCCAGGTGGCTGTTCCTATGAGGGTGTGACGTCGCGTGAAAACTATCAATTAATGCAAGAGCTTCTTGCTATTTTTACCTCAGTGAGCCATTATGTAGAGTGCTAGAGTGTGTTGTTTTGCCAGTGTTGATTTGTTCAGCTGTCAATACTGCATACCAAATGCATAAATCATCATTTCAAGTACTATAAACAAGCATTTTCAAGATACTCTGATTGCTACTCTTCAAGTATTCACACTGCAACCCTACAGGCCCTGCTGAAGCCTGAAGCATTTGTTAGAGACTCCAGGGCGTTTCAGGGAAACACCTTTAAACAGGCTCATGCATTCTTGTTCATCATTGTCAAAAAAGATAAACATACCGTGCTGTCTTTGTGCTCTGGCTGTCACTAATCCAAAAAACCCATTTCAGTAACATGATATAAAAGGGCTGGCAGCAGAATTCAGAAATGGACTTGGTCCAAAAAACAAAGGTGAAGACTTTTTGTCACTAAATGTGGGTGTTTTTTTCCAACGATGGGCACATTTGACCCTGTGGACTTTTTAGAAAATAACTCCATTATAGACTGTTCACACACTTACTGGAATGGTTTTGTTACTGTCAACTAAAACAAAAACTGGTAAAAGAAAAAAAAAAAAAAAAAAAAAAACCTTTTTGGGTTACACTTTATTTTAAGGTGTCCTTGTTAATTATATATTTAAGTACTGAGTAATATTAATTAACTACATGTACTGACTATATGGTCAGTTTTAGAATGAGGATTTGGCTTAGGGTTACTTGCATGTAATTATGCATAATTAAGTGTTATAATAGTAAGTACATGCTTAACAAGGACACTGTAAAATAAAGTGTTACTTTTTTTAACTGAAATGATGCTGAAATAAAATAAAACAAATATTAGATAGAAAACTTACGTTTAAAAATTAACAAAAAAGATATTCTGCCTTAGAAATTAAGTGAAAAAGAACAAGTTTAAAAATTACACACACAAAAATTGCCAAAAAAAAAAAAAAATTCAATTAAAAACATATAAAAATGCCATATGCATAGCATAGTAGTACAACTGTAGCTTATGTTTTAAATGTACATAATTACAGTAACATAATTATAGTACACTATCACATTTTCACCTTTTTCCACTTAATTTGGTGAAATTACAAGTTGAAATTTGTTTATGCATGTATATATATGTTCCCTAAATAAAAAATAAAAAAATTCCTGTTTGATTTCTTTCATCTGTGTAATACAAATGGACGATTCAGTGCATAAATCATGTAATGCTTTTATGGTACTTTTGTGTCCTTTTTGAAGTACAAAGGCTCCAGTCCTCAGTCCATATTCAAATGTTCCCATCTTGCAGAGGAGAAAAGGTCATATGAGGATGTGAGGATGAGTCAATAATGACAGAATTTCTATTTTTTGGGTAAACTATCCATTTGATAAAAATATACCCCGGGACAAAACCCATGAGTCCATATACAGTTGAAGAAACATCCTGACATATTGCTGAAAAATGTGCCTTGCTAAGAATCTTTTTGTCTCTCACATACTTCCTCATTTTAATGACATTTAAAGCTTAAATGCCACACACTTAGGATATCGCTGTTTTAAAGACCTCTGCCCAGGTAACATTAAAAATATGATATATGAGAAATATAGGTATGAAAGATCAGTAGTGATGACTCATGACTGAATACAAAAGCAGACATTCATAGCTATACGATTCCTCTGCGTTACTGACCTGACAATGAACTAGATAAAAGACTGATGAAGCAGAGTTTGGGGAGAAAAGATTGTCACCCTGAGAGAAACATCATTTTGATGCCACCATATATCAGTCAAGTTGATACCACTACTTTCGAATGGCCTGGCATATCTCTGGGTAATGGCTGTGCACAGCTGCTGGGAAAGTGTTTTTCTTTTACAACATACTAGACTTAATGCATTTCTAAAACGGGTGAATTCACTAAACTGTTGCAACACTCCTGCATGCAATATTTTAGTAAAGCATGCTGGTATTCAATCAGAACAGGTCTGCAAGATGGGAAATTGCATCATGCAAATTACATTCAGGACAGATTTTTGGCTGTTTGCCCCATTACCAGATTAGCATAATTACTTCAGTGAATCGGGTGTTAAAACACACAGCACATGCAATTTAATGATGATATCAGCAGGTGAAAATATATCTGGACAGAAATTAAGAATGAGATTTCCTCCAAATTTCACCACATTAAACAGTTACAGTAGTTGAAGAGTCACACGCTGGCATCAACAACAAATCCATATATCATGCCATTAGGATTTAACTACAAAATATACATTTATTATTTATGCAACATTTCTGAACGTAGTACTGCAAGCATATTGTAAATGATATAACTTTGTAATTGGTCTTTTTTTCTTATTTAAACCATCGCTTCTGGCCAATACCAGGTCATAATCAATAATAAAGCTTTCTCCAGTAACAAAGTTCATCCCCCATTGTTTTCTCACAGCAAAATCCATAAACATATTTGTATAGAACTGCTTTGGACTGTTTTCACTCATAAACAGTGCTCGATCTATGCCTTTTTCTCTCCTGATTCATATAATTTTTTTCACTGGTGAAAGCAATGTTATGGAAGTTAAAAACATCTTAATTATAGATTAGTTTCTTACAAACATGCAGGTTTTCACTTTACAAGATGTTGATTGACAGATTATTGTGATGTTTTTATCAGCTGTTTTGTATCATCCTGACAGCACCCATTCACTGCAGAGGATCCACCGGTGAGCAAGTGATATAATGCTAAATTTCTCCAAATCGGTTCTGATGAAGAAACAAACTCATCTACATCTTGGAAATGCCTGAGAACAAGTAAAGTTTCAGCAATTTTTCATTTTTGGGTGAACTATTCCTTTAAGGCAACATGTGCCAAGAAATGGGATTTCGAAATTTATTTTCATTGGGTTGCAAAACAAATTTTGGTAAGCATATTTTTAAAATCCATCCTTTCTGAACCTGTTTGAAGACACATTTCCGTCTTTTTATAATCCGTTATCCCTTATGACAACAAGGACAGTGACATCTGTGAAAAAGCGACTAGTGTTGCTGGATGAATCACATTTGCAACGGATGTCTTTGAACAGTATTGCTTTCTAAAGGAATTTAGAGTGTGTTCCACATTGGCACATTTATATTCCTCAAGTCGAATATCCTGAGAGACATCATCAATTAACTCAAATTGCATCATCAAAGGACTGACAGGTTATTCACATTAATGGATTTTGTTAATTACAAGCATAACTAATGAACATGAATTGGGGTCACTATTATAAAGGCCTTCTGTAGTGAAGAGATGTGTTTGTGTAAGAAAAATATCCATATTTAAAACTTTATAAACTGTAATCTCTATCTTCCGCTGTTGTACGCCTGAAATGCCCAAGAGTGGCATTTCAGCGGATGGCGTAGCGTAAGCGCAGAGGAGAGAGCAAAACAAAACACTGGTCAAGAATTAGAAGTACAAAATGAGGATATGTAAAGGAAAATGTGGGAGACAGATTTTAATATACACTCTTAGGCAGTCGTGGCCTAATGGATAGAGAGTTGGACTTGTAACCCGAAGGTCGTGGGTTCGAGTCTTATGTCCGGCAGGGATTGTAGGTAGGGGGAGTGAATAACCAGCACTCTCTCCACCCTCAATACCACAACTGAGGTGAGACCCTTGAACAAGGCACCGAACCCCCAACTGCTCCCCGGGCGCCGCAGCATTGGCTGCCCACTGCTCCAGGTGTATGTTCACTACTGTGTGCATGCACTTGGATGGGTTAAGTGCAGAGGACAAATTCCGAGTATGGGTCACCATACTTGGCCACACACCACTTCCCTTTCCCTTAAAATAAAGGTTGTTTATTGGCATCAATGGTTCTATGAAAAACCTTAAACATCCATGGAACCTTTCAAATGCAGAAAAGGTTCTTTATAGTTGAAAAAGGTTCTTTAGATTTCTAAAATGTTCTTCAAAATGGAACTGTTTTAGGAACTGTTCACTGAAAGGTTCTTTGGGGAACCAAAAATGGTTCTTCTATGGCATCACTGCAAAAACACCCTTTTGGAACCTTTATTTTTAAGAGTGTAAGCTAAGAGGAGACTGGTTTTCCTTTGCTGTAAACAAAACTTGGTTCTCACAAGCCTAGCATATTCTCACCGGAGCTTATGCTGTGCATATGGCCCTGTCCACATGGAGAAGCATTTAGCTGTATACGTAAGGATTTTGTATTCTATTGGCACTTTGTCCAGACGGATCGGGTGTTTTGGGAACCTGAAACCACTATTTTTTGAAAAATAGAGTGGATAAATCTGAAAACGACACCTCTGCATTTTCGTGTGTATGTGATGGGATTAAAATGTTGAAGTGTTATTGGTATGAGGTATTGTGATATGTATTTTTCTTTTAAAAATTTGTTATTGAGTAGTGTTGATGTATTTTGTTTGCTCTTGCTGACGAACCTTTTTTAACAGACTAATTCGTATGCCAGCGTGATAGGCTGGAACGGGAATGGGTGGAGATTGTTGCCCTTTAAGAGCGCACTGTGGAGACTGAGATACGGGTTCTATGTGACGACAGTCAAGCACGTGTTGGTATAACGGAAGTTCAGAGCTGTGGTGTGTAGGCGCTGGCGTGTGAGAGGAGCGCGTGGTTGAGAGAACGCCGAAAAAACTTGAGTATATTGACGGCGACCCGGAGAAATCACCTTAACAACCGTGCTAGAAGTGCGTGGATCGGGTTGCAGTGAACACGACGACGGCGACACGGAGAAATTACCTTCACAACCGTGCTGGAAGTGCGTGGATCGGGTTGCAGTGGACACGACGACGGCGACACGGAGAAATCACCTTCACAACCGTGCAAGAAGTGCGAGCGGATGGGGTTGCGGTGAACACGACGGCGACGCAGAGGAAACATATTTACATCGCCAGAATTCATCTAGACTGGGTAGTGGAATTGCTACCCGGTCATATTGTGAGTACGATTCTATCAACTGGGTTATTGAAGATAGATCGTTGGATAAATACTTCTGTAATTATTCTATATCAATTAACCTTAATTAGTAGAGACTGTGATAACCAATTGCCAGTGTACTAGCCCATAGTTTTCTTTTGTAGTGTGTAACGAGGGTTTTTTTTTTTTTTTTTACTGTGCTGTGGTTGGGTATTGGGTGCACTTGTGTGATGGTTTAAATTGGACTGGGATACTGGCAGTTGCTTCTGTTTTCCAGCGCTCTACTGCCCAAAAGCTGTGGAGGTTCCCGTGACAGTGGGGCTGAATCAAGACTGTTTGCATCTGCCAGAACAATATGATAATCTGATGACTCTAAGACTGAATACCTCTCAGCATTCTTCCTCTCTATTTTCTTTTTTTACTATTTTTATTATCTTGTAATTTAAATATTTTTATGGGAATAAAAAAATGTTGTAATTCGACTGCCTCTTGAGTGTCAATGGTTTTGGTGTCCAGCCCTTAGTTGGAATAGTTATTAAAGAATTGGGTTAAATTGAGTCCTGGGTCTCAGTTAAGAATCCAGGTGGCGTAGTCGGCAACATTCTTGCAAGTGTGTTGTAGGCCTTTATCTCTGCCACTTAAAGGAAAATAATTTCACCTTGCCCTTTTGACATGTACAGTCAATCTGTAGATTTTGTGAAACGATGTCATCACCCCACGTCTCAACCCTAGACATCACGTAACCAGGCGCGGCTCGTCTATATGGGCAGGTGGGGCAGAGCCCCACCAAAATATTCATCCAAAATCTAGACCCCTATATAAACTAAATCAATAATAAATTGTAAATGTGTTCAGCATTCTGTAACTTTTTTCGAATCTTCTATACTATTTTAAGTCGTAAAGTAAGCAGTGTATATTAAAATCGTGCTGCTTGTGTTCATGCTGCAGAAGCTACTGAGCCTACTCAAAGCTACTGTTTGTACTGTATACAGCGCGCAAGGTTTATGTGCATGCTCCAAGTAGTGATGGGTCGTTCTTGAACGATTTGTTCATTTTGAATGAATCTTTAATGTGACTCAGGAAGAATGAGTCATCTCGGGGAGTGATTCGTTCAGTCGCGCATGCGCAACATCCTATAGGTTCTGCACTGAATTAGTTCACTTGTTTCGAGTCTTCGGGTTTTTCGAGTCGTTCGTTCATCGAGTGACAGTCCCATACGCGTAACCTATGTAGTTAGAGCCGGAAATAGAATAGATTAGTTCATCTCCCGAGTCTTCAGGTTTGAGTCATTCGTTCATCACGTGACAGCCCCATAAACTAAACCTATGCAGTCTGAGGAAAAAAGACATAATAATAACCAACTCTTTAGTTTATTACCTTTGTTACCACATTCAGTGTTGTGGAAAAGAACCATCATGACAGAAATTCACACATTTATAATCTGTAAGAAATAAAAAGCTACAATTTGAGACCAGAAACGCATTACGTAACTGTAAGAGTAAATAATAATAATAACTATTCAGCTGTCTGTAAGGAAGGTTGTAAATTAACTAATTTCTCTATCCAATGCTGTCACGTCACGTGACAAAAGAACGAACGACTCAAACCCGAAGACTCGGGAGATGAACTAATCAATTCTCTTTCCGGCTCTGACTGCATTGGTTTAGCTTACGAAGCTGTCACGTGATGAACGAATGACTCAAACCCGAAGACTCAGGAGATAAGAGGTGAGGTGAGCTAATCATAGACTAAAGACCCAGGTGAATTAACTTTTTTCTGTTTCTTATACCATTGTAGTTTTGTATTGTTTGTAGTGTGATCAACGTTTGCATAAGTAGTAGATGTGTTTGTTGGGCTGCTGAGAGGTTTGCGATTGTAGCTCCACTTTTTTATTGAATCTTTACCTTACTTTCACTCTCTGTTGTTTAAAGTGATAATATATAACTTAATTCCCACCATATTTCTGGTATTATCTATCAAATTAATCTAACTAATTTGATCGTTCGCTTTATAAAACTGCGAGTGCAGCGCGCATGCAGTGCGTTATCATTCATTAGCCGGTTAGCTTGTCACTCGCGGTTCTGTTCGCGCCTATTATTGTTTTCTTTTTTCTCGCTCCGTTTTCATTTCTCTCTCGCTCCATTTTTCACAAGTTCATCAAACAACAGTGGTAAGTGAATCATTCGACATTCATGGTGAGTAATGGCTTCTCCTTGCATCGTTACTTGTACCGCTTGCCACATGTACAGTTTATCTGTCTCTCTCAGCAGCGAGGGATTCACATGTGATAAATTCAGGGAAATAGTTAGGCTGACAGAGAAGATTTTAGAACTAGAGACACACATCCAAACTTTAGTTGATAGTAAGAACGTGAGGGTTGTAGATACGGCTTTGGATGCGACTAGCTCAGTACATTGTTCGGTTCCGGCATTAGAGCCCATGCAGCAGGGCAACTGGGTGACTGAGAAGCGGCATAGTCGCGGGTCAAAACACCGCTCTTCCGTTCCAATCAAAGCATCAAACAGGTTCTCTCCACTCAGTGACGCACCCACTGAGAAACCTAATGAAAGTGCTCTAGTTATTGGCGATTCTATTGTATGGAACGTGAAAATAAAGACACCAGACACTATAGCCCAATGTTTACCGGGAGCCAGAGCGCCTGACATCTTGGCAAATTTAAAAGTGCTGGCTAATGCTAAACATAAATTCAGTAAGATTGTTATCCACGTCGGCGCTAATGATGTTCGACTCCGCCAGTCGGAGATCACTAAAAATAATGTTAAAGAGGTGTGTGAACTTGCAAGTACGATGTCAGACACTGTAATATGCTCTGGTCCGCTCCCTGCTTACCGTGGCGATGAGATTCATAGCAGACTGTCGTCACTCAATGGCTGGATGTCTAAGTGGTGCCCGCAGAATAACATAGGTTTTATAGACAATTGGAAGAATTTTTGGGGCAGACCTGACCTGTTGAAAAGAGATGGTCTTCATCCCTCCTGGGGTGGTGCCGCTCTTCTCTCTAGAAATATGGCACATAGTCTTAGAGTTCGTACTTGACTAACTGGGGCCCAGGTCAGGAAGCAGACAGACTGGCTAAACCGACCATCTGCTAGCTGCCTCACGTCACAGAAGTCAGTTAATTCTCAGCATATAGAGACTCTTTCACCTAGATATCACACTATAGAGACTGTGTCTGTTCCCCAAACTAGAAAATACAGAAAACATCCAAACCAAAGTAAGAGTAACAATTTAATTGATGTTCAACAAATAAAAAACAGATATAATACAGATAAACACATGATAAAGCTTGGCTTATTGAATATTATATCCTTTTCTACAAAAGCACTGACCATACACTAGATGTGCTTTGTTTGACAGAAACCTGGCTAAAACCAGATGATTACATTACTTTAAATGAGTCTAACCCCCAAGATTACTGCTACAAACATGAACCGCGTCCAAAAGGTAAAGGGGGAGGTGTTGCTACAATTTATAACTATTTTCAGTATTTCTCAGAGGTCGGGTTTCAGGTATAATTCGTTCGAAGTAATGGTGCTTCATATAACATTATCCAAAGAAACAAGTGTTAATGATAAATCCCCTGTGATGTTTGAACTGGCTACTGCATACAGGCCACCAGGGCACCATACAGGCTTTTTTAAAGAATTAGCTGATTTACTATTTGAGGTAGTGCTGGCTGCAGATAAAGTCCTAATTGCTGGTGATTTTAATATCCATATTGATGATGAAAGAGATTCGTTGGGATCAGCATTTATAGACATTCTAAACTCCATTGGTGTTAAACAACACGTTTCAGGACCTACTCATTGTCGAAATCATACTCTAGATTTAATACTGTCATATGGAATTGATGTCAGTGGCGTTGAAATATTGCAGCAGAGCGATGATATCTCAGATCATTATCTAGTTTTGTGTATATTCCATATAGCTAAAGCTGTAAAGCCAACTCCTTGTTACAAATATGGTAGAACCATCACTTCTACCACAAAAGACTACTTTATAAATAATCTTCCTGACTTATCTCAATTCCTCAGCATATCCAATAGCTCAGAACAACTTGATGATGTAACAGAAACTATTGACTCTCACTTTTCTAGCACTTTAGATACGGTTGCTCCTTTACGCTTAAGGAAGATTAAGGAAAAGAGTCCAACACCGTGGTATAATGAGCACACTCGGGCCCTAAAGAGAGCAGCCCGGAAAATGGAGCGCAGCTGGAGAAAAACAAAATTAGAGGTATTTCGTATTGCTTGGCGGGAAAGTACCCTATCCTACAGAAAAGCATTAAAAACTGCTAGATCTGCTTACTTTACGTCTCTTTTAGAAGAAAACAAACACAACCCCAAGTATTTATTTAATACAGTGGCTAAATTAACAAAAAATATAACATCAGCAGGTGCAGACATTACCCAGCAGCACAGTAGTAATGACTTTATGAACTACTTTACTTCCAAGATCGAAACTATTAGAGATAAAATTGTAACCATGCAGCTGTCAGCCACAGTATCGCATCAGATAGTGCACTATAGATCCCCTGAGGAACAATTCCACTCATTCTCTACTATAGGAGAGAAAGAATTGTATAAACATCTAAACCAACAACATGTATGTTAGACCCTATTCCATCTAAACTACTAAAAGTGCTGCTTCCAGAAGTCATAGATCCTCTTTGGCTATTATTAATTTCATCACTGTCATTAGAAGTATGTCTAGCCTTCAAATTGGCTGATAGTCAGCTCTCATTTAAAAACACATTTCCATTTAAAGATTGATTATTACAGGCAGATCTAAATCTACTTTTCTAAGTGGCTGAAGAACATCTCTAAATTATTCTTGAAAATATTATCAAAATTGATCAAGTTGGAACATATATAACAAGACACTCTCATTGAACACAATATTATACTTTATCTTCTAATCATTGATTTTATCTCTGTAAATTCTACTGGTTCTTTCATTCGACCTACTATTTATTACCTTTAACTTATTGAAAGTTCTCATGCATTATGATAATTTATCTTGATATTTTATTTATCAGTTCAGTAACGGTATCGAAGTATCAACACGTCTATTTTGTTGTTTCTCAAATCCTAGTGTAGGTATTAACTTTCACGCTTCTATTCTATTTGGAGATGTATCTAGAGCACATTGTACCATTTATTCTCTATTCTTCATTTGATCAACTACATTAAAAGCTCACGATTGCCAGTGTTAAAAATGACGTGACACTCTTATAATTAAAAAAGCAGGTGTTATTCTCGGACCTAAAACTGATCAGCAACTAAATTATATTTAACATGTGCTATCCCAATCGTTGCTATCGGTTGGGTTGATCAATACAACACGACGCGTCTTTGTTTAAATATGCTGCATCGCAGCTGTTTCTCTAAACCTCTCAATTAAACTCTTTCATCACTTTATTACTATTCTTGGTTTATTCAGTTTTAATGTCTTAATCTTTATTCGACGTTCTATTTAATCATATAGTTGATTAAATGCAACAATAAATTTCTTACTGCATTGGAAGTATGACCGTAATGGCGGTTCCTGTCTTTCCATAGCCTATATTTGTACCAGTTTAATCTTTATTCACCTCATTACGTTGTAATATCGATAGCGGTGAAACATCATATATTATCATCATATAAAACTACACAGTATACACAGATATCGTCAATGTTCAGAAAAATTACCATTTAACAGTTATTCTAACATGTTGTGATGATTTATATCGTTTAAATCGATTAATTTCTATTCAGCTACCTTTATTATGTTCAAATCAGTTAGAGTTGATGAAGCATACAGATGCGGCAAGACCAGGACATCTATAACACGATACCGTTTATGTTGAAAATAACATCATATCTTATCTATTACCTTATTTGTTCGTCAAGTTCGATGATGAATTGGCGCGGAACCATTTCGTCAATGGCGAAACTGGTTCAGATGTGGGGTTCTCCCAAGTGAAATTAGCTTAAATACAATAAACTTGTGTAAGTAAATAATAAAAATAATGTTTAAATTTAACATATAAAATAAAATTCTTATTTCCATTACCATTTATTAAACAGCAGCAACATTAAATCAACAATAATATCTAATGGAGGAGGGCTAGCTGACTAGCCTGGTTTGCCTCTAGTTTTCAGTACCTCTTTCTATCTGGGGGTTTGGTTCTTCCCATACCTCTAAACTTGCTCAGTTGAGGATTTTTTTATTTCTCAGCGTTATCGTCATTGATTCACAGTACTGCTATTAACATTCAGCGTTCTAATTGTGTGTCCACAACATTGTCTGTCTTACTGTACTCATTTGATACTGTTGTAGTCGCTGTATCATTATTGCTTCTAATAAGTGGCAGCTTGACTTAGCTATTAAGAATGCACCTTAACATTTAAATGTATTGCCAAAATTTAAACGACCTTCGAAAAAAGTTATTATTTACACTGGAACGACTCAAGGTCTGATCATTGTATTCAAACTATCTTATTCAATTGTCTCTCTGTTTTTAAAATTACTCTTGGCATTGCTTCCCTTTTTGATTGTGCCTTTATAGTTTTGGTGGTTCATTGGTTCGATGGTTTCTTGCTCTGCAGTCTTCAAGATATCTGGAAGTGTTTAACAAGCGAGTAAAAAAGTTGGAACGGAAGCTCTGCTTCTGCAGTCATCTGTCTAAATACACAATTATCTTTTTTATAGGCAGTTCTTTCAGTCCCAATGCATATTTTTATAGTACTACATTAAGTACATACTAAATGATTCCCCATGCTAGTGCGATAGTGGATTCTTTGTTTAATATAATATTTTGATTCTACCATATTTTAGCTGCTACAAATTCCATAATATTAAATAAAGATTTCTACTAACTTTATCTTACTATTACAATGTGAGGTATCTACCTCGATATTGTGACACTTTATAAGCGAACTATTATATATATAGTTGTAATTCTTAAGTTTTAATTATTCTCCAATGATGTACCTTTTTACGGTCATTCACAGAGTAACAAGAACACTTCAATCTACTATACACTCTGTCTCTCACCTATATTACTACTATATAGTGATCTCTTAGCTGATTAAAGCATAGCATTCGCTTGTCGCTATCATTTGACTCTCTCGTAGGATCTGGTATTTTACAATTACTTACTCACGTTTGCCATGATCATTAATTATCTAGGTTGCTTCATTCTCAATACGTTTTGTGCACATTGATGTTCTCTCTCCAAAAAGGCATTTGTTTGATATAAAATCAGGGTGTAAAATGCTTATCTTCTTCTGCCGTCTCCATATGCAGTAGTCGATTTTCTGTTTCTTTTATCTCTGGCACGTCCCCCAACGACTAATAAGCCTCTACACTATACAAATGCTTATACTACTTTGATTATTCATTATTTTGTCAATATTACAATGCGTCTGGATTTAGAAAGAGGAAAAAGTTTAGTCAAGCTGGTTTCAAACTCTGATGGTTCATGCTTTTCGTTGGCTGATCTTATGCAATTATTTTTTTCTTTGTGCATTGTGATCTCTGATTGGTGAAAACAGGAATTATCATTAAATATCTTTAATGACATTCTTGTATTCATCATTTTATTTGTTTTATTTTTTTGTTTTTTTACTTATATATAATAGTTCTTTTATCAAAACAATCCCATACAATGAATGCTTGCTAAATTTGATAAATCAGGGTAAATCTATGTTCTTGTATGGTAAAATTAAAATCAACATTTTCTTTTTCCATTATTTTAAAAGTGTGTGCCAGATAACGTTCTTATTGTTTATCTCATTGTCTTGTATTGCAGCTTCAATCTTGACGTTTCGTTCTACCAAATGACTGTCCAGTTACATGATTTGACATGCAATTGAAAACAAGACTTCAGATGAAGAACATCATCTACTTTCTATGCTTTTGAATAAAGAAAAAACCCAAAGTTAAAGCCTTCAAGTTTAAGTATGATTGATATAACAATGCATTCTATGGTTTCGTTAATATTTCTACATTTCGAAAAATTCGACTGGTAATTCGTGGATATAATGATTCCTATTTACTTCTGTCTCTTAGCGTTGAAGGCCTGCAGATTTATAATGTACGTGACTTTAGCTATTGAAGTGCATAACTATTCTCTCTGATTGAGTTGGTGTCTCTTTCTACCTCTTGTTTTTGGAATAAGTATGATTAAATGCCCATCGTATAAGGCGCGACCACCACTCTATAGCCAGTCTAAACGTCTGACACTTCATCTACACTTCTTCTTCAGGTATACCGTTGTCTACTCTTGATTCTACAATAACAGTTAATTTAACATTGTACACTGAAGGAATACCAAGATTCATTGCTTTTATTGCTCTTTCTAATATTTATATACTATATAAACGTCAGTGAATCGTTGTAACGACACTTCACAAAATTTGAGTCTGCCACGATTGACCTGCCCACTTATTAAAATCAATTTTGCGGTAATATCTGATTTGCTAATCTAAGTTTGAGATAACTTGTTGTTCTTGTTTAATGTGCATTCTGTTGAAAAATTTTATTTAATTATTATCTCCCATCTATTTATTTACTTGCGATGATTCAGTTGTTCACAATACACAATTTATTTATTGATTGGCTGAACATTCATTCGTGATTCTCTTTTATGATTGTTTGTATTCTATTATCTGAAGTTCTGTCAAAACTGAAAATACTTATGAACTATAATTTTTAAAGTGATTTTATTATTTTTTCAATTATTATTCAGACCAGTTCAAAAGCCCAGTATCTTTGAACCAAGTATATTCAAAAAGAGTGATTAATAATTGTCTACAACTAAGGTCGTCAGACTGATATGGCCAAATACAATGGCTGCTTTTTATTCATTGTTGATACCATAAGCGCCAATAAAATTAACTATATTGTATTTATTTTCAAATTCTTATCTATTATTCTGAGGGGGCGATAATATCATTTCTACAATTCATTATTATTCTTCAAAAAGACATTTCTTTATAATGTCAATAACAAATATCGTAAAAAAGAAATATTACTGACACCAAATGCACAACAGACATTCTGTGAGATCATATTGCAAAATTGATCAAATTATCTTTGCAGCAAGTCTTATAATAATATTGTCAAACATTTATGATTTAATGTTTATTCCAATTTCTTCTAGTTTAAACTTTGGCATAGAATAATTGTTTAACAATATCTACAGAAGTGTGTGCACGTATTTTTAATCTTGATCATTCTATATACGATTGTTATCATTGTGTTTTATTCTCACCATTATTAACTTTTTGGATGAACTAATCCTTTAATAAAAAAGGGCTAATTGTTCAAAATATGCCATATAGTATGATAAAGAAAAGGTGAAAGAGGTGTAAGTCTACAACTGCAATGTATTGCCAGTGACAAAAAGAGGAAAGCTCTAATGGAGATGACTGACAGAGGACCGGAAGGTAGCAGGAAGCTTTGACAAACATCTAAACTGAACAGAGATGAGATGTGCACAGTGATAAACCTGCTTATCCCCTTGATCCCTCTATAGGACGAAAGGAGTGCTCAAGAAAGCAATCATCCAGTGGTCTACAGAGGGAACCTGGAATGAGTTTATGGATTCATGAACCTCTCGGAAAATTATGCCATCATCCGCCTTTCTTGAGTTTCGACTACGAAGCTGAAAAGGAAATCAAAATGTTGTTTGTAGTCATAGATCCTTTTAAGCCATTTAAAATTTCCTTTGAGTCGAGACTGCAGAGTACAGGGAAGGAAGTGATGCTGTGTTGTGAAGTTATGAGCGGATAGATGATGATGATGATGATGATATACATATGTTGCGCAGGGCTTTCCATAAGAGCACTTGTACAGTTCGGCTCATTTATTGGCGGAGATGAAAGCAAAGAGCGCTAAAAATAGCATCAGTGATGCTACTCGAGGGGATCAACATGTTTAGCAGGGTTTGTTCACGGAGGCGATCAGATGTTAAATACAGGTCCAATCAATACAAGTGTCAAAGCAACACTTCAGAATAATCACTACAATCTGGGAAAAGCAGGAAAGCACAATGTCTGCTGTAACCTCCTCTGTAAATCCAACCTTTCTCAACCTTCTTGTCTTTTTATCTCTCACTCACGCATTCATTGTTTTTTCTGTTTCTCCTTTTCGTCCCCCTCTCAGCCGGTTTATTACAGTTCTGTGTGGCATGCATTGCACCAAGGGCTTTAATCTTTTGTGATCAATATTTTAGATCAATATAACAGACTTCTTTGTCTGCCAGTTTGGCAAAGTACATAATTATAGTGCTGTTTAGCTGTGAACAACATTTATAGGGACAGTTTTTCAGTTTTAAATAACACAAGCGTAAATATTCAGAATAAAGTCTGAACATCTGTCAGGATGTATTTTTCTGTGCTGCTGAGGAGGAAGGAATAAAAAATGTAATTTGAATCAATATTCATTTCACTTACGTGATTGGGGATGTGAACAAACCAATTAAATATGTGCATTCTGCTTGTCAGCATTTGTGAGTGTTACCTCAAATCATGGCTTGTTGAGGAGAAGTGTGGACTTACAATTTCCGCTTGCCAGACGACAAAAATGGACTAAAATAAATTCCACTGACTATCTAGGGAAAAGAAGGTCGCAGAGACTTGGGTTCATTTTACTCAAGCCCGTAAGCAACTACTCAGAACACCCTAGCAACCGCCAAAGATGTGCTAGAAAACTGAAAAGGAATCAAAAACACATTAAAAACCTATTTAAATTACATATCATATGCATATCACTTTAAAAACCTCAGCAGCCACATATTAACATCCCAGTAACATCTATGACGTGTTGTCTGAGAAATTAGAGGTTGTTCTGCCATGTTATCTTCAAAGAAACATTCAGATGCGTTGCATTTTTTTTCCCCAAAAAAATACATGGTATTTGCTTTTTTATTAACCTTATCAAACTTACATCTATCCATTTGGATGAGTAATTTTATACAAAGCGACTTGCAGTGCATTCAAGCTATACATGTTATTAGAACATGCATTTCTTTGGGAACTGAAACAGTGACCTTGGCTATGCTCTGCCAGTCAAGTAACAGCTCAACTTATCAGTTATCAGCAAATTTACATAAAGCAAATGAAGTAGGAATGGATATATGCCTCATGGCCCTTGAAATTACAAGTCACCTTTCCAACCTCTATTATGAATGTTCTAATCTATGCCTGATTACAAATAAACCTCCTCAGCCTGTACAGTGTGTGTGACTATCTCAGCCAATACACTAAAGCACAATGTGTGAATTATAATGATGTTTAGCTCAAAGGACAATGGAGAATGACGAAAAGACAGTGTTTTAATTAGGCAAATTCTTCAACCCCCAAACCAGTCTTAAAAAACAAATAAACATCTGTGCAAAGGAGTTTAAAAACAAGAAAATAAGAGAAATTACCATAAAGGACACTAGGGTATATCTGAGCAGTTTTTAAGAACAAAGAGGATCAATGCATTTTCTGAGTTCTGCTGTATGAATTTAATGGAACTTAAAGTACTACACTTTTATCAGCTGCTTAGATAGCTAATTATCAAATATATATAAATACCGATTGATTGATTGATTTATTGCTGTATAGGTTCCTGCAAAAGACACCCGGATAATGATATTCAGTTCATTGCTTGACCTAGAGAAACTCCCAGAAAGCATAAAGCATGAAAATGAGCTATAAGAGCTTTGGCAATGACAATGCCAAAAGTTGAACAAGTGGTAAATGTGCCCATTGACTTTGCTTTTTATAGACATGTTCTATCTTAGAAAAATGAATTATGTTATTTTGTCAAATGCTAAGATAAAAAGTATAAAAAGCAGTCTCTCTTTGAGGTAACTACTCCAGATAACTTAAGTCCGAAAATGTACCACAAAAATGTCAAGGAAACTTTAGTTGTTTTTTTTAACAACATTATTAAAGTGCATAAAAATGACTTCCATTACGATAATGGCACATGTTTTTGACATGATGGAGACATTCAGCACATCTTTATCAATCTCAAATAGCTCAAGGAGCAGGAAATCATGTGGATATTTCTAGATTGAGATTATTGAAGTGTCTCTGATTGTATGTACTTCCAGCCTGCTGACCGCCATGCTTCGCTGTTCTAATTACATCCGCTCTCTGAGAATTGGCTCACTTAAACCTATTATGCAGCCTGTCTCAATCGGGGTCGTCATGAAGGGTAGAACAATCAAGAAGATGCAAAAGGTTGTTGTTCACTCATACTGCACTACAGGGAAGGAAGAAGGCTATGAACTCTGTTTAGAAGAAAAATAATAATGCAATGTCTAAAAAGGTTTGACTTTATGGTCCAATAGCCTATTAGTTAAAAAGACATTATTTACTCACTGTCATGTGTCCGTATGCTGTTTCTTCAGTGGAACAACAGTTCATTGTCTGTCAAACTCAAAAAAGACAAAAAGCAAAAAAAAACTAGTCCATTTGATACAGTACGGTTTAACAAATTTAAGTGATGGCATTTGAGTGTTTCCACTCTAATTTATATATAAAAAAAAATCTAAATCATTAAGTATATGGAGTAAGATATGCTAGTAATGCAATTAACATATTTTACAATGAGTTTCTAATCAGAATGTACCTTTATACATTTTCCACATTTCAGAAATAGAACTGCTGAAAATGTGACATTTTAGATTTCAAAAACCTTTGTATCAGTTCATTTTATTACTAAAATGATTCTGGACTTTAAATTACTGATTAATTCTGTCTAAGGCCCATATGAGCAGTTCAAACTCTTCCAGACTTTTATAGACTACATTTACTTTAGCTTGTAAAAGACACTACATAATGAAAGACCAATTCTCCAAAGACACAATAAAGCTCACTCCATTCGTTATAATTGGACCGTTCTCTAAGCAGCTGCCAGCAACGTGGAATCCTGCATCGGCTGTATAGTACTCTGAAACGTGACCAGGGCTTTAAAGTGTATACTAAAGGTCAAATACCATCATCCGATTTTTTCCCCCTTATATAACTAGACACAAAGTCAACAAAGACCATAATGAGCATAATTTAGACCCTGCGTTATGACATATTTGTACATCTGCCATAGTTCAAAAAAGATAAAGGCTGAGGTCACATGTTGGAGAGCACCTATACAGTATAAATACATATTATTCATATAGATATTTTTTCTCCATAGTGTGTTCCAAGTTAAATAACCTCATTACTAAACATTGTTTTACCAGCTATATTTGAGAGCATTAGTAACATTTCAGTTCCCATGCGAATTCCCTCATATGCTCCTCAAAAACCTTTTCACTTTTTACTCTTTTGCTACCTTAAAATCTGTTGCTCTCCACATGCTATACGTGAGTACAGCAATCACTAGCCAATTCAAAGCAAAGAGCACTGAACTAATGCACCCTGAACAGAGCACGTGAAACCGCAGGGAGCGAATGGCTCTACAGAGCACTTCACTTGCAAGTCAATCCCAGGAGCAGATGCAATTAGATTTGTAATATACACTTGTCAAAACGAACAACACCTCTGAGACTCCATCAAGACAACGAAAAATTGAACACGGCAGATGGACCAAAATTAATACACATTTCCAAAGGCTCTTGAAAACAACACCACAAACATCAAGAAAACAACGGATCAAGAGCTCATCTAAAATTAATTCACTATGCACTTTGGGGTGAAACAATCAAACATACAAGAATATAACAGCATGTTTTCTGCACTCTGCCACCTTACTGAAGAAAATTACTTTTTTGCTATCTTGAAATAAATGCAAAATTGAAAGAGAGCATTACAAAGGTTTGAATTTCGATACTTGGGATTAGGGATTTAGAGAAAATAAAGGGTTGAGAGGACTTTGGCATTGATTATTTTAGACGAACAAACTCACACAAGGCATTCACAACCAAACAATAGGCCTCATTCATTGATAATTTACAGTTTGTGTATTTATGTGTTCTCACACTAAATTTTTGCGCAGAACCCACGACAGTTATGCACATAAATTTGTTCCCTTCTGTTGTTGATGCATCCCACTTAATGAGTAAGCACATTCCTGTAGCTAGTAATTTCCATAAAGCTTGCCAAACCATGTTTAGGTTTTCTATATACCCTCAGTTATTTTCTGATTATTCAGAAAGTGTGCCATTCTCAAAAACAGTTACTTCAACAATTATTTCTTTCTTAGACCACAATGCAATTTTTGTGTATGTGTCGTATCAGTCAGTTCTATTTTTTCCTAAATTTAGGATACATTTTGAGAACTTAGCAGATAGGTAAGGAAATGTTTGCATGCAGAATTTACATTCAAATATGGCATATACACAGTTAACGGATATTTAATATACTTCAAGCAAAATCAAAGAATAAACTCGCTTCAAACAAAATCAGGCCAAAACTAAGTTTGTTTGGAGTTTGTTTCAAGAGTTCAAAACAGCTTAACAAAGCAAACAGACAGATGTTTGACAGACAAGACAGAGCAGGTTACTTTTGGTATGAAACAAAGTGTCAAACAATAGATACCATTTTGTGGCTCTTTAATGTGTTGTTACAGATCGCAGTAGCACCTCAGTTCAAGCAGCACATGAACTGATCATCTCTTCTTTACTAGTTATAGCACAAAATAAACATGAATGAACATCAGAAGGTATTTTGTTTCAACTGCAAAAAGACATTAATACACACCATTTTTCAAGTTCAGGTCCACCGATGTTAATCTACTCTCCTGTCTGGTTCCTTTGTTGGACAAAATGGCAGATTCGGCATTATGATTGGTCAGATCGCTTGTCAATCAAACTCGCGGCAAGGGTGGATTGTAGAGCCGGTGCAAACGTATCCCCATATGATCAAATGCTTGCTTAACTGCTGTTTTCTCACCAATGTCATTTACTGTATGTTTATTTTGTTATTGAGAGGGAAAAGAGCTGCACATTTACATATTTAATATTTAATATTAAATAATAAATAATACATATTTAATATTTACAAATTTACATCTCTATATATTTTACATATCTA
Source organism: Tor tambroides (assembly GCA_021397915.2). Lineage (NCBI taxonomy): Eukaryota > Metazoa > Chordata > Actinopteri > Cypriniformes > Cyprinidae > Tor > Tor tambroides. The sequence continues at coordinate 8,342 of JAFVLL020012955.1, read as the reverse complement.
AACACTGTTTGTGTATTGAGTTTCTTTTTACGTCTAAGTTAAGAACAGCACTTCACCATGAGTATTTTGGGGACTATAATGAATAAAAACCAATAAATTGCTCCATTGGGTTTTCAGAAATGGGATTTCGGATTATAAACATGGGATCACCAAGAATCTGCATCTTGCACCACTATGTAGAGTGAACCACCGTTGCCTTGCCCAATTATCTCATTGGCAATGGCTCAGCTGGCACATGTATCCTGAATACTGCCATTTTTGCTTAATGGGCACTCCACAAGCATTTTCTGAGCCAATCACCTGAGGAGTAAATGCCATGTGACTAATATCTCTAAATTAAGAGTTTCAACTACTTCTGGAGACAGGAAAGAAAAGTCAGGGGAATCACGGGCTATTTCAGGAAAATCAAGTGGTTAGCTTCATTGTAACTTCACAATCTGGCTGCAAAAAACAACATTCTCCAATGAATGTATTTCAAAAGCAGCCAGATATTCAAATAGAGTAAATATTTACAAGCAACACATAGATCTTAATTATTTAATTGTATTTTTGTATATGATGGCTCTTGAAAGTGTATGAAAGACATTTTTCGCTGTCTTCTGTTACTTTCCATTTAAAAAAAATAAAAAAATAAAAAATTTCCCCTATAATGGTGTAGTTATGCCAACTACCAGCCCTGAGCCTTCCCTTAATTAAGTAATTCGTCTTCTATATACTGTAACCAACGTGCTGGTATTGAGCCGTAGGGAAATAAGCAATAGGAGCCTGTCATTATCAGATGGGACACAACAACAGGAGATTTCACTTTCATTATCAAAAAAATGCAAATAAGATCATGCATCTTTGTTTTATACTGTAATCACATTCAGCTAAGAGCAGAGGCCTGCGACACACAGTTCTCAGAGTGACAAGGCACTGTAAAGCTGATTTTATCGCTAATACGTTGGCACTACACCAAAGAAATTCCTTCTCTTCAAAGTGCATTAGTCTCGTTATTGGATGGAAGGCTCCTTTACCCAGTAGGCAGAGCATTAGATGAGCCCAGTCTGACAGAGGGCATTTTCAAACTGAGTGGTTTGGGTGGACAGTATTGATTTATTCCTGTGCTTCTGAAATCTACAGCCAAGGAGGTGTAACACATTCACAATGCTTACAGCATGTCATTAATCTCTCTAGACGAAGCTCTCCCTGCCAAGTTAGGCACAAAATGGATTTACTGCTGAATATCAGGCTTGTTAATTAATAACATCTTTTAATGATTCACTTTCTTGGTCCCTCAGATCTAAACAAACAGAACCTCCCATCAAATCCCAAAATACAAATGGTTTAAATCCTCTTTACATGCATGAGAGTTTAGGGCTGAAATGCACGTATCAAACCACGTACACAACCCTTAAAGAATACCAATATGTTCTTTTATTACTAAAAACAAATCGATAAAACCTGTACAGACTGAATTTAAAATGTTTCTCTGTACGTTCCTGAGGTAGTGAGATGAATGTTTAAGGTACCTTTGATATAGTGGATTTCTGAAATAAAGTGGCAAAGTGCCCTCTGTGTGTTTTGGCTTTTCAGTGCAGTATGAAACTATATTCCAAATGCAATTATTTTATATTATATATATATATATATATATATATATATATATACAATTATTATGTAGCGTTATATATTATAAAAAGTATTCTACAATTATAATTAAGTATTATATTTGTAAATAATTATATACATCTATTCAAATACAATTAATTAAAAATCTATCTATCTATCACCAAACTTTAATATTTTTAGATCATTTTTAGATCATGATGGCAATACTGTGAAAATTGAACAAGGCATGCTGCAATCAACATTTCTTCTATATTAATCAGATAACATTAAAGAGATGTATCTGTTGTGATTTTTTTTTCTTATATTTCTGGGGCTTAATCTTAAAATGATATCAGAAATTTTGTAAATATTGAACACAGGATTTATGCATCTAAATAAAGGAATTAAATGTTATAAGCCAAGGAAAATCAAATGTATGTGTAGGTATTTATGTATTTATTTTTATTTTACTTAACAGCTGACAGAGACAACTGTATACTGTAAAAATATTACACACTTATAAAAATACAAAAGCAGTCACTGTGGCTGTAATCTTTCAAAATGTATGATATGGTACCATTTATGTACCTGAAAGTTATTAATATACATCTTTTAGGGCAAAAAGGTAAAAAGGTTTACCTTTTGAAGGGGTACAGCCTCAGTTACATATTTTGAACTACTTTTTGTAGAAATGTGTAGAATAAAAGCTAAATTTCAACTATAGAGTCAATGCATTGATCGCAGTATGGGCCTTGGAGAACTTTGCATTAAAATGATAAGGTTTATAATAAGACTAATGCACATATTTTTCAAAAGAGCATTAAAAACAAGCTAAACATATGCACTATACACAGCAATTAGATATCGCTACAGAGGCTGTTCTCATAACACAGCGGACCCTCTGAACCTGTGTCCACTGTTGCTGTTGGACAATGTTACTTATTAAAATGTTTGACAGATTATTTCATTTCATGTTACATAATTTTTGTTTTGTCTTATTTTTGTACTGTCAATTATCTTGACTTCCGAATTTCTTTGAGGTGGCACTGCCTCCTTGGAGAAAACGCCAGTGAGGTACAGAGGTAGATTAAAGAACATAATACTCTGTGGACACCTTGAATAGCAGTCCCACTCTCCCCCTCATGCACACTGTGAATGTGAAGACAGACTGACCGCCTGTTTGAGGAGGAGGTGGTGGGAGAGGCTGAGAGTTGGCGTGACATGCTGAATCACACAGATAGTCTTGATGCAGTCTAAATTTACTCATGTCGTCAATGGATGAGCCTTTCATCAGTGCAAAGAAGTAGATGCACTTCCTCATTTAACAGAATAGATCATTTACTCACCCTGAAGTCCTTCCAAAACATATGACTTTCGTCTCCACCAGACGCATAGAGAATTTTTTCTTCCATGCAACTACAATGAATCTGGAGAGTTCCCTATATTCAAAGTCTAGAAACAAATTTCCCTGAGAAATTACTAGTAAATTTCACAAATAATAATTACAAAGAAATGTCAAGTTAAAACATTGAATTAAACATGAAATTTTGAAGTAGAAAGGTTTAAATCATATTTTCTAGTAAAACATAGGGTTGAATTCAGGTTAATTGCATCAGAACTTGAGATCCGGATCAGTCAGATTCGTAAATCAATCATTTAGAGTGATTTTGTGAACTGAATAAAATGATTAATTGATAAGATTAATTCTTCAAACAAAGTTACTGTATGACTTCAGAGGATCTGGAATATAGAGAATGTGGACCACTTTTATCATACTTTCATGGTGCTTTTGCATCATTTTATGCTTAAAAAGCTTTAGTTCTCATTCACTGGAAATGCATTAGGAAAAAAAAATGACCAGTGGTAGGTCTACAATTCCTTGAAATTTCTCATTGTGTTTCTCATTTCTCCATGGTTCTCACTGTGTTCTTCAATAGAAAGTCATAGAGATTTGGAATGACAAATGATATTTTTTTCTCCCTTTTGTGCTTTCACTGCTCCTTAAAATAACTCTGATGGGCACTTACATTTGGCTCAAATTTTAGAATATTAAAGCTCCTCAGCCTCTACAGGAAATCGACACACAGGAAGCTCTCGACACACTGAGAAAAAAAAAATGCAGTGAATGGGAAAGCACATGAAAGAAGCTCCATTAATGAAACAAGAGCTTGAGAAAACAAAAGAGTGCACATGCATCCTCCATTAGGGTCTTTTTGATCTTACGCATGATCTCTAGACCAGCGAGGGTTCATTTTATGCAGAATTTCATTTTAGCATCTGCACAAAACCACAAATGAGGTCTGCCAGATGCCTAATCAACACATGATGAAGAATAAAGGCAGGAACCAAAGTAAATGTGAACACAATGACACACTTATGCAAAAATAACTAGAATTTGAATGTCTCCCCCGCAAAAATGGGTACTGACAAAAGAGCTTATTTAAATCAGCATTGCCAGAATTAATGTTATAAAAAGGTCACTACATCACAAATGACATTGGTTTGTTTGTTTATCCATCAAATACTGATTTAAACAAGATATGATAGACAACAATCTCTGCAATTGTCACAGTCAAAAATATGTTTTTCTATCAAAATAAGGCTCTGTGCTAGTTGAGAAACGGATGCATTTGTTGTTGTTTTTTATCAGATGCCGGCTGAAAACTGAAATTGTAGACCTCATTTCCTTTAAAAATAAAAGGAATGATAAACTATGTTCTTGCACATATGTTCTTAGTGTTGTCTGTTCTTAAAAAAAAAAAAAAAAAAACTGAACCTCTAGTAGTTTTAGTTCCATTTCCAGATCCAATTAAACCAGGGTAAGAATTTGAATGGAAGTCAATTACTGGTGTCATGTGTCTTTTAAATAGATCATACAAATATTACAATGAAGAAACCCTGACCTTTGTCCAAGAATTTCAGGTGAGGATGTCTGCTTTAAAAGAAAGGAGTGGTTATGAGGCATTTGAGATTAAATTCATTATGAAGGTAACCGATTCACATGAAAAAAAAAAAGCTAATAATGCATAGGTCTATAATGCATATTAAAAAAAGGTCAATTTCGACCTTCCAATAAATGTGAGGAAGAAGGTGCTCTTAAGCTACTTTTTAAAATAAACCGTACATTTTAAAATATTTTTAAATTATATACAATACAGAATATTATATTATATTATATTATAAAATGAATGGAGCACAAGTCTAGTGTGTCTGGACCTTTACAGGCACAAAAGTCAGAAGGGACACAGCATGGCTGCTGCCTAACTGTGTCTCCATCCAACGTCTCCATTACACCTGAATGCCGTTAGGGGGGAAATGATGGCAGTGAAGGTAGTGCAAGCCAACAAGGACAAATGGCTGTGTGGTGCAGGAAGAAAAAGCAGGGGGTTTAATCTAGAAGTGTTTATGTTGTTATGAACAGATGGCACATGTGGCTAATGGCCAGAAAGAACAAGCAAACACAGGCTGAGGCAGAGGGTCACATTCCTTCATATAAATTAGTATATGTAATGACAGGATGCCTTGGTGGTGTGATGGTAATAATAGATAATGAGTGAAGAGACTGTGATATGCAAACAAAAAATTTAATTTGTACCATTAGTTGTGCATGTGGCAAAGCAACAGCAGACCAGTCAAAGAAAAAGCATGCAGTCCAGATGTTGGAGACCACACTGAAAATCTCTGATTCTTCAACATAAACTCAGCAAAAAAAGAAACGTCCTCTGACTTTCAACTGTTTTTACTTTCAGTAAACTTAATGTGTAAATATTTGTATGAACACTAAATGTCATTGAAAGAACCATTTTGGGTTCCTCAAAAAACCTTAAAATAACCTTTTTTTCCCCCACTTAGTGTAAAGAAATAATCTCAAGAATCTTTTTCCACTAAAAAGAACCTTTATGCAATGGAAAGATTTCATGGACGTTAAAGGTTCTTCATGAAACAATACATGTCAATAAAGAACTAATCAGATTTGTAACTCTGATCACGTGAACTTCTTTCAACAAAAGGTCAGAGGCATCACAAGGTGCCTTTGGATGATTGTCAAATCATGATGGAAAACATGATCATCAGATGTTGCACACATGTTGCATTCATAATTAACAATTAAATACTGTTATAAATAAAGGAATATGAAACACAGGGGAAAAAAATCAACAGTGGTTTTTGAAAAACTATATATATATATATATATATATAACAAATAGTGAAGAGTTTAGAATTGAATCATTATTGCAGTGAGTAATATGTTTACAACCATGTTGGAAGACGTAAACATGCATATATTCCACGATGACAATACCAAGATTCACAAGGCTCAATTTCTGAAAAATTGGTTCAGCGAGCATAAGGAATAATTTTTATGTATGAATTGGCCAATATCTCACATATTGAGCCTGAAGAATCTTGGTATTGACATCCTGGAATATGGTCATGGTAAGTGCACAGTAGGTGCATCTTCTGGTTCAGTCTTCCGGTAGTTTGAGAAATAAAAAGCTATGCATTGCATCACTTTTTTCATGTGCTCTAGATTGTCATTTACAGAAGTGTAAGGGGAAGTCGTGGCCTAATGGTTAGAGAGTCGGACTTGTAATCGAAAGGTTGTGAGTTCAAGTCTCAGGCTGGCAGGAATTGTAGGTGGGGGGAGTGAACGTACAGCGCTCTCTCCACCCTCAATACCACGACTAAGGTGCCCTTGAGCAAGGCACCGAACCCCTAATTGCTCCCTGGGTGCTGGAGCAATGGCTGCCCACTGCTCCGGGTGTGCGTGCATGCGCGCATTTGTTCAGTACTCACTGTTGTGTGCACTTGGATGGGTTAAACGCAGAGCACCAATTTTGAGTATGGGTCACTATACTTGACAATACGTCACGACTTTCACTTTTTCACTTAGGGTTAAAAGAACTGTTGCCAAACATACAACATGGCAGAAATATATTAACCACAGCAATAATGATTCAGTCTTAAAATCTTATTTGTTTATTTAAATCTAGACAGTGACTTTTTTGTGGCCAAAAAATTACACAAGAAAAAGTATACAAGAAAATTTGAAAATTTAAATTTAAACTGAAAACAAGGTGTGATGTGTGTCATATATTTCTGGACATCTTGAAATGTACTTCTTTATAAAAATGCACAAAAAATAGCTAAATAAATGTAAGTATTATATGTAAATACATTAATATAAGTCAAAAGAGCGGGTGTATACATGTATGAACAGACGAGTCTGTATGTTTGGATAGATTACCACATTTTTGGTCATTATATAATCCTCATACTAAAAAGTAGAAAATATTTATAAAGAACAAGCAGATGTGTCCAGACTTTTGACCGCTACAGTAACCGAAACCGTAAATAGAAACAAATAGCCACAGGAGCTTATAAATTATTACTAAGACGTGTCAGAGAAATGCTGGAGGCTCAATACACCAATCTAGGAGCAAAGTAGTGTTTGGATGGCACAGATTACCCCTGTGGTGAAAGAGCACCAGCAAATAAACATCTCAGTGGGAGGACACATGGCTAGGCAGAGATAACACTTCTGTAAATGACAATCTAGAGCACATGAAAAAAAAATGGTAATAAATCTCTAATGTGTTCTAAGTGCTGTGAGCTCCACTCAGAAAAACACTCCTGTCGGCCTGTATGCATAACTCAGGAAAAGTGGTTTATAAAAAGCTCTGGTTGAGTAATTGTGAATAACAAAATACTATTTCAATTAGCCTATTCTTAAAAGGCAAGTTTACATGGCCTTCATCATAGTGCCCAAACCGAGATCAATATAAAAACAATTCATATACAGGTGGTATTACGACAGGCATGTTGTTAAAAGGAAGATATTATGCGGCAACACATGGGGGTCTCTGGTCAATATTTTATTCTCATTTATTCATTTTAAATGTGTTTTTGTGGCTCAGTCTTTTATGAAGTCTTAGCTTATTGTAATAGGCTGCCAGAAAAGAAAGTTAAAACAAATCGATGATTTATTTTTGATATAAAAATTTTTTTTTCGACCAGCAGACTGTGAGCTCATTAAATGTGAAACTTACGGCAAGATCTTTTGTCAACTAAGTGACATGAAAGATGTTTTCATCAATAAAAACATTTTCTAGTGCATAACCTGTGAGAGGATGTCAAGGTAAATACAAAGGGCAGTAAACACATGGCTGGTTTACAAAGAGCAAGCAGCTTCAACATGCAGAACAGAAAAAAACAAAAAAGAGTGAAACAAGTGTGTGTCTTTGGACCAGTTCGCTGCATGTCATTTTAGGGCACAGAGAGCATCCGTCATTTATGCTGGCAGAGACTGATGGATAAGCCATGCTGAGATGCTCAAATAACATCCATCTCACAGAGGTGAACTAGGTCAGTGATGACATTTGGAAAGTTGCTGATGTTTCTTTAGGAAAATGTAACCCTCCTGCTTTGTGATAGTGTTGTAGCATGAAAGTCAAATGTTGTAGTCTGACCCCAAAATGTTGTGGTTGGAGTCTGTTAAATGAAAATGAAAACTGGCTAAAAATGTACTCCCCCTCAGTCCATCAAAGATGCATTTGTTTCTTCATCTGAACAGGTTTGGGTAAATTTAGTATTACATCACTTGCTTGCACTCTGCAGTGAATGTAGTGAATGGGTGCCGTCAGAATGATGGAGTTGGGTTTTTTTTTCAGAAGACATTAATCGATGGGCTGGAGACGTGTGGATTCCTTGTGTATTACTGTGGATTTTTTTTTTTTTTTTTTTTTTTTAAT